>JASAND010030439.1:0-106034 GCA_030248195.1 Trissonchulus latispiculum | reverse complement strand
TGTACTTCGTTCAGTTACGTATTTAGCTACAGCTAGAATGTTGCTTTAAAAAGCAAAAATATGAAGCTCAACGAGATCTTTCGAATGAATATAGTCATAAACTGTATAGCTGCAGCCAAGTTTTCAGAAATTGAGAAAACCGCCCTGACCGGGGACGTCTAATTTTTGAATCGGGATTGCGCGGAAGGTGTTAGAACGCTAAAAGAACGTATTTAGGAAAGTTTAGTCAAATTTCATCTTGATTTACGGCGCCAACCAACAATATAAGCCAAAAAGTAATCACCACCTCCCCGGCTCGAGAATTGGCAAAAAACCCATTTTTAACAAAACTGCTATTATTTTGTTTTTGAACATCGATTTCTCAAATACTATCAAATAGATTCGCGTGATTTTTGGCAGAATGAAAATTCGCACTATTGCGGAGGGGCATTTTTTTCGGTTTGAGATAAAACTTCTCCCAGTTGCGAGAAAACTGAATACAAAGTTGCGAAATTTTGTGTCATTGCACATTTGCCGGATTTTCTGGAGTATTGAGTCTTGTTGAGCCAAATCCCAAAAAAAAAAAAAAAAAAAAAAAAACCCCATATCATGGCACAAGAAAAAATTTTGGCCGAATCCACAGTTTTGAGCAATCGATGTTCAAATCTTTTTGGTCTATATTCAGCGTGTCAGATGTCAGCATATCAGAAAATGTTTGCATTTTTTGCTAATTTTGCTAGTTTCGTAAGCTCATATGAATGTGCAGAGAATGATGTATAAAACTCTTTCCTACCAGGAAGATTTGCGAAAGTTATAGCGCTTCGAAAAATCACCACAAAAGCACTGCACAAAAGGATACCAGCACCTAAAAGCGCATCTGAGTGCACTGCTGTTGTTGCTGTTCTACAACTTCTACTGCTGAAATTTAAAAATACGAAATAATTTTAGTCAGTTAAAATATTGGGTCTTTCCAATTATCCCCCCATAGCTCGGAAGAAGTACCGAGAAAGCACAATTTGACCAGTTGAGACTGAAAATTGGTGGAGGTGAAAAATTCGGACATGCTGATTCCAAAAATGCAAAAATTTTAAAATTTTGAAAATTTTTTAAAAATTTTAAAATTTTAGTTTGGTAAGGGGGGACCAAGGGGAACCGAAAAATTTTTAAAAAACATTTTTTTTGAAAACAAGCGTACAGGGATTTTCTGGGAAGCTGATCACGAATCTGAAATCGGTTTTTCGATTCCAGCCTTTCGTTAGGTTAATATAGGCTAAAGTTTTAAGCTTAAGATGCAAGCTTATCCTAAGCTAACGAAAAGCTGAATCGAAAAAAAGAAAACCGGGTTAAAAATCAACTTCCGAAAAAATCCTATTTTTTATTATTTTCAGCAAAATATTTTTCAAAAAATTTTTCGGTTCCCCTTGGTCCCAACCCCTTTACCAAACTAAAATTTTAAAATTTAAAATTTTTTTTTTAATTTTAAAAATTTTCGCATTTTTGAAATCAACGGGTCCAAAAGCCTACCTCCACCAAATTTCAACTCAATCAGTCAAATTGTGCTTCTTCGGTACTTCTTCAGAATATATGGTGAGATAATGGGAAAGACCCAAAACATGTAGTGGCGCGTAAAAATAAATAATATATTTCAATTAATTTACATTGATTAGTGTTTTTTAAAGTTTTATGAAAATTTCTTTAAAGATTTCACTGACTGGTCCCCTCTATTTGCATTAAACTGTATATTATGTACTACGAAACAGGCTTCGGATGTTTTCTATTGGAATAGTCGTCCCAACGCACACTGGGCGCCCTAACGCACCATGTTCGAAAATTGGAAAAAATTGCCCTAACGCAACAGGCTCCCTAACGCAATACAAACGTTGCCCTACTTATTAACAGATACATAGGCGCGTCTTGTCGTGTCCAGTTAAAGGCAATCCGTGCGATTGGTCACTCAGAGTAACTTAAAAGATTTATAACACCTTTGCTGGAAATAATTAGGTTGTTGTTTTCTGGATTCTGATTCCCACAAAAGGGAGCCGCTGTTAAAATTTTCACAGTCATTGTCAAATTTAACCACTTATGATTACATTAAGGAAAAAAAGAATGAGGAGAGAAAGGGAAAGAAAACACAGGACACGTTGTGACAGCCCAAACTTATAAGCAGTATACTTTCCTTAATTCTTCCTACCTTCGAACCGCGGGGGGGGGGGAGGGGTGGCCACGCCCCCCGCCCCCCGGGATCCCCCCCCGCGCCCAAACAAATTGTTATTATTATTACGGTTATAATTATTAAAATTTAAAATTAAAGTTAATTCAAATTCTCCTGACCGCCACCAGATTTTGTGCGTCAGGCCCTGCTGAGCCAGTCAGTTCAAATTTTTTAGGGATATTTAGCTATTTAGCTATGTCAACAACCCCAAGACATTCGCTGGCTAACAAGCTGAAAAAACAAACTGTGCGGACATGTCCAAATGGCCGGGGAGGTTGAAGCAGGTAATAAACATGAAGGTTTTGTGTCTAAACGAAGTCTCAACTCATTCAAGTCATTAATCCGTACCTTACAGAATTATGTTTCGGCATGAAGGATAAGACTGATCCATAACCTTGCTGCTTTAAGATACGGAATTAACTCAGCGGCGTATTGAGATAAATCCGCATTTTCCTAACGTGTTTACGTTTGCTCTAAAAAATCCATAATTGTAGTAGCACTACACAAAACGAATGATTTTATCTCACGATCATGCATGTGCTTAGTGGGCGGGGGTTGGAGGGGTGTCACCAGGGGCCGATGTTATCAAGCATCTCAACCCGGGTTGAGATTGGGTTGAAAACTTTTACGGTAAATGTTCAACATTTATTCGCCGAACGCTCTATCGTTAATGTTAAGAAATTTACGCATCTTTAATGAATTAATACAAAAGAGTACTGCTTATAAGTTTAATAAGTTCACAACGTGTCCTGTGTTTTCTTTCCCTTTCTCTCACTCATTCTTTTTCCCTTAATGTGTAATCATAAGTGATTCGTTGACAATGACTGCTTGAAAAGAATTTTATGCATGGCTCCCTTTTGTAAGATCAGAATCCAGAAAACAACAGCCTAATTATTTCCAGCAAAGGTGTTATAAATCTTTTAAGTTACTCTGAGTGACCAATCGCACGGATTGCCTTTAACTGGACACGACAAGACGCGCCTATGTATCTGTTAATAAGTAGGGGAGCAACGTTGTAATGCGTTAGGGAGCCTGTTGCGTTAGGGCTTGCACTTTTTCCAATTTTCGAACATGGTGCGTTAGGGCGCCCAGTGTATGCGTTAGGACGACTATTCCAATAGAAAACATCCGAGCCTGTTTTGTGGTACATAATATGGGTTTAATGCAAATGGGGGACCAGTCAGTGAAATCTTTAAGAAACATAAAACTTCAAAGCACTAATCAATGTAAAATTAATTGAAATATATTCTTCATTTTGCGCACTAAATGTTGGGTCTTTCCCATTATCCCCCACCATAGCTCTGAAGAAGTACGAAGAAGCACAATTTGACTGATTGAGTTGAAATTTGGTGGAGGTAGGTTTCGGATTTTCTGATTTCAAAAATGCGAAAATTTTAAAATTAAAAAAAAAATTTTAAATTTTAAAATTTTTAGTTTTGTGAGGGGGACCAAGGGGAACCGAAAATTTTTTGAAAAACATTTTGCTGAAAAACAAGCGTACGGGATTTTCTGGGAAGCTGATCACGAATCTGAAATCGGTTTTCGATTCAGCTTTTCGTTAGCTTAGGATAAGCTTGCATCTTAAGCTTAAGACGCAAGCCTATACTAGCTATGAAAGGCTGAATCGAAAAACCGATTTCAGATTCGTGATCAGCTTCCCAGAAAAATCCCTGTACGCTTGTTTTCAGCAAAATGTTTTCAAAAATTTTTCCGGTTCCCCTTGGTTCCCGCTTACCAAAATAAAATTTAAAATTTTTAAAAAATTTTTAAAATTTTAAAAATTTGCATTTTTGAAAATCAACAGGTCCGAAAACCTACCTCCACCAATTTTGAGACATCTCAATCAGTCAAATTGTGCTTCTTCGGTACTTCTTCCGAGCTATGGGGGGGATAATGGGAAAGACCCAATATTTTAATCAATTAAAATTAGTTCGTGCTTTCAAATTTCAGCAGTAGAAGTTGTAGAACAGCAACAACAGCAGTGCACTCAGATGCGCTTTTAGGTGCTGGTATCCTTTTGTGCAGTTACTTTTGGTGATTGCTCTGAAGCGCTATAACTTTCGTAATCTTGGGAGTTGGAAAGAGCTTTATCCATCATTCTCTGCACTTCATATGAGCTTACGAAACTAGCAAAATTAGCAAAAAATTGCAAACATTTTCTGACATGCTGACATCTGACACGCTGAATATAGACCAAAAAGATTTGAACATCGATTGCTCAAAACTGTGGATTCGGCCAAAATTTTTTCTTGTGCCATGATATGAAGGGCACGTGGACCGAGGGACATTTTTTGGATTTGGCTCAATACGACTCAATACTCCAAAAAATCCGGCAAATGTGCAATGACACAAAATTTCGCAACTTTGTATTTAGTTTTCTCGCAACTGGAGAAGTTTTGTCTCAAACCGAGAAAAATGCCCCTCCGCAATAGTGCGAATTTTCATTCTGCCAAAAATTACGCGAATCTATTGGATAGTATTTGAGAAATTGATGTTCAAAACAAAATAATCGCAGTTTTGTTACAATGGGTTTTCGGCGAATTCTCTAGCGTAAGGTGGTGATGACTTTTGGGCTCATATTGTTGGTTGGCGCCGTAAATCAAGATGAAATTTGACTAAACTTTCCTAAATACGTTCTTTTAGCCTTCTAACACCTTCCGCGCAATCCCGATTCAAAAATTCGACGTCTCCGGTCAGGGCGGTTTCCCCAATTTCTGAAAATTTGGCTGCAGCTATATAGTTTATGACTATATTCATTCGAAAGATCTCGTTGAGCTTCATATTTTTGCTTTTTAAAGCAACATTCTAGCTTTTTTCTAGCGTGCGATATAGCCGATTTTCTTGTTTTGGCGTCAAAAACTTGACATTTCTGCAGAAATCAAATAATCCATCATTTCTTGAACTGTGCAAGCCGTAAAATCAAACTAAGGGCGTCGACCTGAAGGTCTCATAGGGGCAAATTATCCGACGCATGATCGTCTTCCAACATATTTCAATTTCCTGAACATCAAGGGTGTAGAGCAAATCGCTTAACTAGTCCACATATGAGACTGCCAATCACCATAAACTATAGCGTGTTATTGGTATAGTTTTAAAACGCCCTCTTCTTTCAACTGTTTAAACTTAGGTTAGGCTAATAATTGCTGACGGGCCAGACTCTTTCTTTGATTGCGTCACAGAAATAGTTTGGAACCTGCCCATTGAAACCCTCCCAGATAAAGAAGCTGAAGTCTTATAGACTATTGATTAAACAGTTGGCATCTCTGACAGTCAGCACTCGAAAGAAGCAGGCTATCCTGCTTAAGGTGCTGGTTTCCTTTTATGCAGTGCTTTTTTAGTAATTTTTTGAACCACTATATCTTTCGCAAGTTTTGGAGTTGGAAAGAGCTTTATACATCATTTTAAAGCTTATTCTCTGTACATTCACCTGAGCTTACGAAACTGGCAAAAGTATCAAAAAATTCGATTAATTGTTTGACATGCTGACATCTAACATGAAGAATATAGACCGAAAATCTTTGAACATCGATTTCTCAAAACTGAAGAATCGGCCAAAAGTTCTTTATGTGCCACGATATGAAGGACATATGGGCCGAGGGACGTTTTTTTTGGATTTGGCTCAACAAGTCTCAATACTCCAGAAAATCCGGCAAATGTGCGATGACACGAAATTTCGCAAGTTCGTATTGAGTTTTCTTGCTACTCAATACGTTTTAGCCCAAACCAAGAAAAACGCCCCTCCGCAGAAGTGCGAATTTCGAATTTGCCATAAATCTCCGGAATCTGTCGAGTAGTTTTTGAGAAATCGATGTTCGAAACAAAATATTCGCAGTTTTGCCAAAATGGTTTTTCGGATATATTTCCAGCTGAAAGCAATGAATTCCGGCTAGTAGGCATTCATAAAATGGGCATTTGGAAGCTGTATCGATTGAGTATAAATAAGCCAACTTTGGCCTTAACATGTGGCAGTAATTTTGAAAAAACTGATTTCCTCAAAAATGGTCATTTTTTGACCCTAAAAACAGTTTTTTGCTTATACCGACTTAATCACTGGAGACAGCTCAAAAGTTGTAAGAGCAAAAATGTTTGTTTTCGTGTCCTCTTTCCAGCCATAGCACCCAATCCCGTGTCTTGTCTATTTACTGGGAACCTGAGGGAATCTTTTGACCTAAAAATACGGGACTGGTCCCAGAATGTTAAAGAGCACGGAAATAGGTTATTTCGTAAGTTTTAGCCATTTACGTAAAGGATTAAAGCCGTATGAGTCAAAAATACGCGAAAGGAAACCAGTACCTTAAATAGCCACGACTTCTTCAGCACCTGGTGCGACTGGTATTACCTGTGCTGCAATGAACCGATACGCTCTTGTAAACGAGTCACTGCTACCCGGAATACAGTCAGAATTTGTAGAAGGAATTTTAAATTTTGAATTCGGATAAGAAAGAAACAAGAAATAACATCATTTTGTCAGTCTGAAGAAACTTTGGTCTGGGTTCTTGACTATATACCGAAAGTGGGGAAATCCAAAGCCAAGTTATTACTGAAATCCATTCAAGGGAAAGCAAAAGTTGCCGAGAACGGTAATTTGGTTATTACTGGAGACGAAGAAAAAGAAATTTCAAATTTTGTGGATCTGATTGAATATGTAGTGACTCCAGAAGGTTTAAAGCAAGGTCGACCGCTTCGACTTCACGATTTTCTAGAGTTTCTTAAGGATGAAAATTTCTGCAGACGGTGCAGGCAAACAAGACACAAAAGAAATCAGAAACACAAACACTAAATGGAAGCGCTTATTTGATTAGTATATTCCACAACGAAACATGTCCACATAATGTTTACAGGATAAACCATGAGTGCAACATCCTATTAGCAGAGGCCAGTGCAAGCAATCAACGGCACAGCAACTTGGATCTGTTTTAGTACAAGAATTAGTAGTAGTTAGTTATAGTACAAGAAGAATAAGTAACTATTATCATACAACAATTCAATGTGCGGAAGCAATTCTGGATTAAGCGTTTATACTTAGCAGCCTGGCATTTAATATCATGTTTTGTCTGGTACCCATTACAAGTTGCACATAATGTATGCGTTTTCATGTGTGCCGATACATTATGGTTACTTTGGACTACGTGCTGACGGGAAGGTTTTGATAGTAAACAACACATACACATGTATTTGTCCCCTCCCAATATCCATTTCAGAGACACTGTTAATTTTAGTCTGTTGAGACTCGGCATCTTTTGACAGAAGAATCTTTTCTTTTGCGAGCTTCTCGTTCAAAAATTCATACTTGGAGTGATGGTACTTGAAATATAGAACCACAAGTGCTTTTAGATTTCGAAGCTCATCGCTATCAAGAAGCTTATCCTGTGAACATCTAACCTATGTAATTAATCCTTCAGTAGATGTGAATGCATCATTAGCAGCACATTGTAGCAAATCCATCTACAACAATACATTTTGTCCGCTTTAAAAAGTCATGGTAAGTTTCATAGCATTCTTTAAGTAAGCAGACTTTCAAATGTTTCTAAATTTGATTCTTAGGTTGATGCGGAGACAAGATCGGATAAATTTCCGCATGGCAAAAGAAATGTGAAGAGGTAAATTTTCCTCCCCACAGAAAAGACGGCCAACCACCATAACATACAGCAGCTGGCCGAGCTGGTAGGAGACCAGCTTTCCAGCAGGTAAAGTTAAATCATTAACATATTCAGGAGGAGTAAATCCCACAGAGGAATTCCCCTTTGGAATGTCCTCCAGTTCTGACCTTTTCTCCACCTTGACCATGTCATTAAATCGAAAATGTCGAGGTATCTTGGATTTCGGATAAAACATGATGTGACCCGGGGAAATGTTCCTTAGAACAATCCTGTAATTTTTGAATAGGCTTTCATAGGTAAGATACAGCTGAACAAAAATAATTTTTCCGTCAGTTTCAGACAGGGGTCCATGATCGGGTACATACTTTCCCAACGAAGCCTCATCGTGGGAAGCCCTGTCGTATACCAGCAGCACATGTACCCTTGAATCCACCTGCACCGCTTCCTTGCTGAACGCAATAAACTCGGGAATCAGGACCCCTGGTTCATTCTCAAGTTCAGCTAGATTATCTACTTCCTGGGGTATGGGGGTTCGGTTCGAAAGTGTCCGGCTGATTGGACACCTGGTAAGAGGGATCATCCGGACACATGACCTGAACTCGTCCCACAGCCCGTTCTGGTTAACGAGTCTTACTGCTGTAGTAACGTATCCTTAGAACGTTAGAACATTAGTTAGAACTTGTAGCAGCAGTGCCTGGGTAGTTTGAAAGCTCGTTTGTAGAATTTAATGGCATTGTTTCGGTAACCGTTGGTTTTCCTCCTGTTACTTTCGCTCTATTGACATTTTGAGGACAGTCTTCCTGCAACGTTTCTTCTGTTTCATCATCGATCCAATTTTTCGAAGCAGAAGTATTCTGTACATTCCTTGCTTTGTTTGCAGTTTTGCCTGACTCACTAAAAGCCTGACGAGATCTGTTCGCTCTACCTGTTGTAGTCAGAACACGTTGTCTGTAACTTCTTGTCACCACGCGATTGCATGTTCGACTGTACCCACTACTCTCAGTATCATCCCCGGAATAATAAGCATTGTTTTGATTAGAATGAGTGACATCAATTTGGCAGCTCTCAGATTCTCCGTTCAAACAAATACTGGATGTCTGGTTCTCACTAAAGGTAATGGTTTAGGTGACGGATCAAGATTATACACATTGCGCGCGCATCCGTGGTTGAGATACCGCCGTCTTCAGCACAAACACAGCTTTCTTTGTTAATACTACCGGATAAGGACAGTCGTTTCAAGTCACTTGATTCATCCGACGAATGGTTTTGCTGCTGTCTTGGTCGCTTTCTTTACGGTAGCGCTCTCTCGTTGGAATTTGTACAATTTCCAACTTCGTTATAGGTACAAAGGACTGAAGTTTCCTTTGCAACATCAAATGATTCCTTTTCCGAAGCTGTCCTGTTTGAACAGTTGATACTCCGTATGTACGTCTGACCCATGGAATTGAAACTAAGAGGCCGGTGTTCCACAGCTGTACGAGTAGACGTGTTCGATGAGTTGAACTGGACCTCGCACAGCTGGAGTCCTGTACTTCCTAACAGAACGATATCACCAAGATGAAAGCCTATTTGTTCACGCAATAAGATTATCTACTTCCTGGGGTATGGAGGTTCGGTTCGAAAGTGTCCGGCTGATTGGACACCTGGTAAGAAGGATCATCCGGACACACGACCTGAACTCGTTCCCACAGCAATCGAGTATCACACTATTAATCGCGGCTGTGTGTCATTTCTCCCACATTTTACTCTTGGAATTTGGGAGAGCTATTAATCACCTGCCTCTTAACTCAGCATGATTTCTCTGCCTAACTAATTCTCCTTTTCCAGCACTTCTACCGTACACCTCTTCATGCGTTAAGTTAAAGGTCTTATGACGTTTACGGAAAACGGTCACTATAATTTTGTTTTTACAAAACCATATCAAATTTTTTGTAAAGTTATAAAGTTACAGTTTATAAGGTTCTATAAATAAATTTTGACGAATTTCATGAATTTATGAGAATTTTTGTGATTTATTACCGACCTTATGAGAATTTGCGATATTTGATACTTTCAAAAACAAAATATAAACATTTACAAAAAGTTACTGTAAATAACAGACCAAAGAACGAATAACACATAATTACGAATTTACAATTAGAAAACCCCATAAGATGTTTCAACAAGGTCCATGATAAAATGTGTTGGTTTCTCATGGTCCCCCTTTGAAAATTTAAATTTTTAAAATTTTAACCAATCAATCAGACATGCGTGGAAACACATCTATACAGTAAAGATAAAGGTAGAGGTAAAGCGTTGGGAAGATATAGTTTCCTTGAGTATTTGGAGGATTGTAAGCTTTAAAAAAATTTAGTTTAGATAACACATCAGCCATAATTTGAGAAAAACATACAACTAACTGCACAAAAGTTACCAATCAGATTTGAAACTTAAATTAAATTAGATTTGATTTTAATTGAAACCTTAAACTGTTGATCACATTAAAATATGTCAGTCACAGTGACCTTTAATTTCCTCTGTTTGACCCCACCTAAGTATCAATTAAGATAGATTAGAAATGGCAGCGGTACCCCTTTTGTATGAGAAACGACACAAATCGAATAGGTAATCTTGGACAATAGTATTTGTAAGCATGTAGGATTGATGTTTGCTAGTCAGGCTAAACAAAAACCATAATCTGCTATATGTTAAACTTTTAGCAATGTCCGACCGTTCTGCATACATATACATTTCTATGAATATGGTTGGCGTGCCCAACTCCTCTCCTGTCCTTCTAGAGAGAGCTGAAATCGGACCGGACTGTGAATATAGTTCGATGATCAGGGCTCCAGTGCCATTCGGGGAACTGAATCCAAGCAACGTCGTCAAGTCAATTGGGCATTGGAAAGGAGTGACGTTGAGTGGACCACTTCTGTGTCCCATCCAACCGCTCAGGACTGGGGCGCAATCGTCGTCGAGATTATTCGCCAGACGGGAGTTGTCCAGGTTGTAACGAAGGGGTCAGCCCAAGCTAAGTTCCTCAAAGGCGTTTTCCGGAATTCTGGATTGGGGATTTCGGTGGTGAATGGCGAGGAGCTTGAGATGCCTGCCTACAGCAGCATACCAGACTCCTATCCATTCATTACGTGCAATGATCACGCTTTTTGCGTCCGGGGAGTTGCTCGATACTGTGCTTTGCACAGGGCTAATCAGTTGAAGGCGGTTTGCGAATGTTAATCAATTTAAGATAATGACAACAATATAGCATGTGCACGGACTACGGACACATGTATATACGTATGTATAATGTACTTATTTATGTAAATAAAGCCTACAGCTTTCAAAACTTTACATATATTTTGGATGACTTATAAAATCTTGGACGGACACACTAATAAGGTTGTGTTCAAACCAGCTGAATATCGAAAACGTGATAGGAAAGGAGGATACGTTACTACAGCAGTAAGATTCGTTAACCAGAAAGGGCTGTGGGACGAGTTCAGGTCGTGTGTCCGGATGATCCCTCTTACCAGGTGTCCAATCAGCCGGACACTTTCGAACCGGACCCCCATACCCCAGGAAGTAGATAATCTTATTGCGTGAACAAATAGGATTTCATCTTGGTGATATCGTTCTGTTAGGAAGTACAGAACTCCAGCTGTGCGAGGTTCAGTTCAACTCATCGAACACGTCTACTCGTACAGCTGTGGAACACCGGCCTCTTAGTTTCAATTCCATGGGTCAGAAGTACATACGGAGTATCAACTGTTCAAACAGGACAGCTTCGGAAAAGGAATCATTTGATGTTGCAAAGGAAACTTCAGTCCTTTGTACCTATAACGAAGTTGGAAATTGTACAAGTTCCAACGAGAGAGCGCTACCGTAAAGAAAGCGACCAAGACAGCAGCAAAACCATTCGTCGGATGAATCAAGTGACTTGAAACGACTGTCCTTATCCGGTAGTATTAACAAAGAAAGCTGTGTTTGTGCTGAAGACGGCGGCATCTCAACCACGGATGCGCGCGCGAAGTGGATAATCTTGATCCGTCACCTGAACCATTACCTTTAATGAGAACCAGACATTTGTTTGAACAGAGAATCTGAGAGCTGCCAAATTGATGTCACTTATTCTAATCAAAACAATGCTTATTATTCCGGGGATGATACTGAGAGTAGTGGGTACAGTCGAACATGCAATCGCGTGGTGACAAGAAGTTACAGACAACGTGTTCTGACTACAACAGGTAGAGCGAACAGATCTCGTCAGGCTTTTAGTGAGTCATCCAAAACTGCAAACAAAGCAAGGAATGTACAGAATACTTCTGCTTCGAAAAATTGGATCGATGATGAAACAGAAGAAACGTTGCAGGAAGACTGCCCTCAAAATGTCAATAGAGCGAAAGTAACAGGAGGAAAACCAATGGTTACAGAAACAATGCCATTAAATTCTACAAACGAGCTTTCAAACTGCGCAGGCACTGCTGCTACAAGTTCTAACTCTTACAGTTCTAATGGTGTATGTGTTCGAATAGCGGCAAATGCGGGGGCCTTCCTGCCACACCCAAGAATTACCGTTGTTCATGCGAGGGCAGCCCATCATTACCGAGACAGGTGAATGCTGTGTTAACCAACCTGTTTCGGACTAGCGAATTGTGTTTGAAGACTGTATGCTAAATATTATACGGAGCAAACTGAAATGGCAACATCAAAAGCAAAAGCTATTTGACAAACGTAACACTGAACAACCGGTACAGATCTGGGGTCTTATCTCGATTGCCACCCCACCCACCACTCAAAATCCTTAAAACTTGTCCAAGTGAGCAAAAATTTGGTGTGGGTATGTTTTCGACCACTGTGAGTTCAAATATCGCGAAATTTTTCGATTTCGTGGAATTCTATCTTTTCGAATGGGGGATTTTCTAAGGGGGGACCAAGGGAAACCGAAAAATGTTTTGTCTTTGATTTTGCTGAAAAGATCTATATAGGGGTTCTCGGGGCCGTAGAACACAAATCTGAAGTCCGTTTTTCGATTCAGCTTTTCGTTAGCTCAATATAAGCTAACATCTTAACCTTAAATCCTTAGCTTATACTGAGCTAACGAAAAGCTGAATCGAAAAACTGACTTCAGATTCGTTTTCTACGACCCCGAAAACCCCAATATAGATCTTTTCAGCAAAATCAAAGACAAAACATTTTTGTCAATTTCGCTTGGTCCCCCCTTTTAGAAATAAAAAAATCGAATTTCGCTTATATGTTTGTTATATGTTTATACTCAGCGTGGTCGAAAACATACCCACACCAAATTTTAGCACTTTTGGTCAAGTTTTAAGGATTTTGAGTTGTTGTTGTTGTTTGCTGCATTAGACATCACAATGTGATGATCATCACCCGAAGGTGCAAAGTGTTAGCCGAAACTGGCCTCCTAAGGTTGGTCAAAAACAACTCAACCAAGTTGCCAGAAGGAGTCTCAAAGCCTGGTCGACATCACGACGGATGACGTCTCCTCCTTTTTAAAAAGCACATGCTCCGTCGGCCTCGGCGTTGCCATATCTGGCGGCTAGCCCGAGGAGCAGCACACAGCACGAGTCTTTGATGCAAAAAATAACGGCAAGACAGCCTTTGCACCAAAGTGAGACGACCTCAAAGTGTGCTGTTCAATGATATAGCCTAATACGGGTGGAAGCACAGTGATTGAGTTCGCACTGTCCTCCTGAGTGGTGGGGATAATCGAGATAAGACCCCAGAGAAAGATAGTAAGTCCTCAACGGAAGTATTTCAGTGAAATATGAAAGTTCCCGTTTGCAATTTGCCCATTTTAAACATTGAAGGGTTCCTAAGATCATAAAATGTCTTTTCGTTGTAACTAGCTACCCTGCGCATACACCATTTATTAGACCGTTATTCATACTGTATTACGGAAAACTAGTGTATAGAAGTGCTTCGGAAAATTTTAAAAGCCAGTAGCTTTATGACCTTGTGGCACGATGGTTTCCGTTAAAATTTTTAACTTTGTTACAGTGTCTTCTGTTTTCTTACTGTTTTCCCTTTGCTGCTGAATTGTTACATGAGGAGAAATTCTATGTAAAAGACTTAAACTGTAGAGCAGTGTCCCGTTAATATTGCTATACTTCGATAGTTTTTCTGTATAGCGTTTCTTGTCAAACGTTTATTGCTAGATTGTGCAATTCAAAGTTGTCTTTTGTCTGGCCTTCTTCAGAGAACCGTTACTGAAATTGACAGCAGAAATCTGCGACTTCTTGTATCTTCGTATAGCTTTTAAAGCGTTAGGCGTTTCCTTTCTGTCACTTGCGTAAAGACATGAGAAAATGTGTTTGCGAGGTTTGGCAAAGAAGAGAGATACGGTAGTTCGTACAGTTTGTTTCCGCACATTGCATTGGTTTTGAAACAATGGTTTTGAACAATATATATACTGTTATGTTACGCCTACTACCTAGACTAGAGTTTGCTGTCCCTGTATATTCATTATGTTAACGGGTTTGCTTTTGGAAAGCTTTTTAGATTTCAAATTAAAAGGTTACTTTTGGTGTTCTTTAGTTCTGCATGCATTTTGTCCGCCTAAGGTTTTATCGTTATATCACCAGATCATATTGCTCTAAATCAAATGTTTTTTGTTCTTATTTCTGGACCGTGTAATTCCTGACTCTTGACGTGAGAGCTTAGTCTCAACATCCGAGTATATCAGAAAGATCCTATAATCAGTTTATTTAAAAATAGGACTAAGGAAGGACAGGACAGGACTTTGTGTTCTTCCAATTGCGTAAACGTAGTCTTACCACAGTGTAGTCAGAAATTTGCAGAGAAATAGAATATAGATCATTTTAAAAAGTTGTGTTAACTGGAATTAGATAACAAAATCTGCAATCTAGTGGTTGGCAATTTCGGAAGTATTTCCCTAACTGGTGTTCGTTTATATATTTGTGCTATATAATGATTCCGGCTAAAGCAATGGAGAAGGTGTTTTAGAATATGCTGAAGGGCGGTTTCTTTGGGAAAGTATGTAATTAACTTTCCAAATCGTTATAAATGCAGACCCTAAGCAGAATGCAGACCCTCAGCATAAATGCAGAAATTATCCTCATATAACTATTTAGTATTTGATTAACATTCAGTTAATGTTACGGATTCTTCAGTTGCTGACTGACGTTGCATTCTCATGTCATGCTCTTGATTCATTATGTTTATTCGTACATACTGATTCGACGGATGCAGACTGGAAAAGTATCGTCCACGTTCTGGATTTTGAGCTGTGCTTAGTGTGCATAGTCGCAAGTTGACGCTATTTCTGTTTTAAGTCTTCATTGCACCACATACACCACTACGTACACTGAGTACACTACAAATAAACTATATTTTTAAAGTATTGTTACCAGAAATTCGATGAAGCTAGTTCGCATCGAAGCCTCCTACCAACAGAGTCTTGAACACAATTTTTCTGCTTTTGCTGCAAATTGAATGTTTTTAGGATTGATTTAACTAATTTAGGGAATCAATATCAACGTTTGGATTAACTTAATTGATTGGTCTATAGCTTCATGAAGAACGGCCGGTAGAGAAGACATTCTCAGGTTATTTCCGAACACGTAAGATAACCCGTTTTTTAATCCTGATTGTATTTAACGTTTGCTACGCTAGCTTAGTTCAAACAAGAATTTAAAAATTACAGGAGTTTCCTGTAGACAATACTAAGTACAGCTCTAGTTTTGTAAACACGAGCTTTCTGTAGAAATTAGCAAAGAAACCTTTAGTTTTGTTTTGAGTTTTTCGACTATCGTAGATGAGACATCAAAACTTGTACTTTTTAGGGGACCAAACCTATAATTTTCGCTGGAGCGACCTGTTATTTCAAAAGTGGGGCAGGTGCGGTGGCCAGACCGCTCGCAAAAAGTTCCCACCAGGGAAGAGACGAAAGAAAAAATGAGCACGAATCTGAAATCCGTTCTTCGATTCAGCTTTTAGTTAGCTCAGTATAAGCTAAAGTTGTAAGCTTAACATGTAAGCATATACTGAGCTAACGAAAAGCTGAATCGAAAAAGAAATTTTAGATTCATGCTCATGCGCCCCAGAAAACCTATGTATGCAAGTTTTGAGCAAAAATTCTTTCAGAAAATGTTTTGGTTCTAAAACTAAAATTTTAAATTTTTCAATTTTTGAATTCATCAGCCTCCAGTATGCACCCACACAAAATTTCAAGGTTATTGGTTAAAAAAAACAAAAGTTAGGGCTGGGGGGAAAAGCGCAAAAGATCCGAAAATCCATGTTTTAGGAGCAGTTGCTTCCATCGCCTTCGAAAAAACGCACATAGAATGGATGGTATTCGATTCACTTTACGTATGTGTCAACGTGGAAACAGACAAACGCAGTTTTAGTGGGTTCTGCCAACGCAGTACCCTTTTCCCGTTTCCCCTTCCGTCGCTTTCAAAAAATGTTCATAAATACAAGCATGGTCGGTTTACTATATACCCATATATGTACAGTAGGGCGGTGATGCCCTACTGTCATATTTTATTATTATTTAAAAAGATTCTTCTTCTAAAATTACTCCGAACTTATGTATCTCGTTTTTGTTAAAATTGCCCCGATAGTTTATAATTTGTGATTGAAATAATGTAATTGTATGTCTTTTTGCAAAGATAGATCAGCAATTTGTCTGGTTTGGTTTCGAAATTCTCTCAAAAGTCTATTCAAAATTTGATTGGCTGGGCAGGTCACGTGTGCTCGCGTGACTGGGTGTTCTTTCGTTACTTTAAAAAGCCCAGTCAGTCTAGTTACTTCTTTCTTGTGAGTCGGTGGTCTTTTTCGCGAGTATTACGTCTCTTGAAATTTATGTCCAGTGTTACATCTTGGCTATTCTTGGGGTCCTCTAGCGCTTTCGAAAGTCTTGCTAGACGAGTAGAAAGTCTCCCAATCTGGCGATAGGTTGGGTGGGGGTCACCCAAGTAAATTAATTATACGTTTCTGCCATTATAATTATTCTATATTTGCTATTTTTATGCTCCATATCAACATTTCCTGTCTACTTCTGGACCAATAATCTGTAAGTGTCATATCCATTTGAACTGTTTGTATCCCCCCTCTTGTTATAATAACTATTGTAACTCGGCCACTTGGCCTATAGTATTTTAGCTAGGATTTAGATTTGTTAGTTCGGTAGGAGGGTACATAGGGTCTTTATTCGGGGTAATTTAGTGGGGTTGAGCTTAAGTTTCACGATTATTGGGTTCTAATTGGCGAGGCTTGTCGAGGTCGGCTTGGAACTATCTCCAAGTCCAGGTTGCGTATTCAGCCTTCAGCGCACAGCACCCCAGTAAAGTGGTTTGGTCGCCCAATTATCTACTTTCCAAGCAACTTTCCGCATTGGCTGCGAAAAAGCAACATCCCAGCACAGTTGGCAGCTTTCCGGACAAATTTCCGTCAGACTGCACAACTAGCAAAATTCCAACACAGTGTCCCAATTCCTTGGAATCATGCTATTGATGTGGTTTCTGCTTTTTTAGCTGGTTTAGCAAAAATCCGTGGATTTTTGCTGTTCCTGCCTTGAATCGCTAATGCCTTTTATTATTGTTTTCTGTTCACCGTTAGTTGTTACTTGCACAGTTTGACAGATAAATGCTAAAGCATATAACGTTAATAGATAATTGCATTGTTTTCAGTCGTACTCATACTAAATAGCCATGGATAAATAAACCATAAATAGCTCATGTTAAATAGCTAGCCATGCCACGGGAGATTTTTACAACGATTTTTAAAATGTATAAGTAAATTCAATAGTTGTAATAGATTCAATTTATCACCAGCTGCGTGTACTTGTACTTTTTTATACCTAAAAGCAAGAGTACATAATACCAAGAGTACATAATACTAAGAGTATGCCACTAGGCATGCTCTATGTTATCAGAGCAAAAACTATGCTCTGCACGCTAACGGCTGACCCCCCCCCCCCCGCAAATTAGACCCATCACTTCAAAGAATTTCGTGCGCTATGTTTGTGTTCTAAAGCTCGAAGCAGGCACAAAATTCGCGCACGCACTGCTTGTGTTTTCGAGCTTAGCACATAAACATAGAGCGAGTGAGCGTACCCCCGTTTCGACCAGGTACTGATTTGCGGGGGGGGTCACTAGGGTCTGATTTGCGGGGGGGGGGTGGGCCGTTAGCGTGCAGAGCATAGTTTTTGCTCTGATAACATAGAGCTTGCCTAGTGGCATACTCTTATTATTATGTACTCTTGATAATACTAAGAGTGTGTCACTAGGCACACTCTATGTTATCAGAGCAAAAACTATGCTCTGCTCGCTAACGGCCCACCCTCCCGCAAATTAGACCCATCACTTCAAAGAATTTTGTGCGCTATGTTTGTGTTCTAAAGCTCGAAGCAGGCACAAAATTCGCGCACGCACTGCTTGTGTTTTCGAGCTTAAGCACATAAACATAGAGCGAGTGAGCGTACCCCCGTTTCGACCAGGTACTGATTTGCGGGGGGGGGTCACTAGGGTCTGATTTGCGGGGGGGGGGGGGGGGGTGGGCCGTTAGCGTGCAGAGCATAGTTTTTGCTCTGATAACATAGAGCTTGCCTAGTGGCATACTCTTATTATTATGTACTCTTGCTAAAAGTGTTGTGTGAAGTCAACAGTGAGTGTGAGTACATTACTGTGTCATTGTCATTACTGGAACAATAAAATTAGCGTATAATCTGACTATTATATCGGATACATAAGCTTGCCTAAAGGCGGGGTTATTTCAACAAGCTGACCCCAAAACGGAGAACTGTTCCACAACTGAGCCTATCTGGCAGAAGGACGTGTAAATATTCCGATTCCAATATTATTCTGTCAGAATTCGATTGTTATTTGAATTATTACGAAATTGACTTTAATTTTTGTCAGTCACTAGGTACGTTGCAAGCTCGTTCTCAATTGTCCATCAAGTTGGATAGGTATGCAGCGGTTAGAAGAAGCTTTAACCAAAATAATTTAGAGTTTCCAACTGTGGTGGGCGGTTGACTCATACCTATTGACAAGAGTACATAATAATAAGAGTATGCCACTAGGCAAGCTCTATGTTATCAGAGCAAAAACTATGCTCTGCACGCTAACGGCCCACCCCCCCCTCCCGCAAATCAGACCCTAGTGACCCACCCCACGCAAATCAGTACCTAGTCGAAACGGGGGTACGCTCACTCGCTCTATGTTTATGTGCTTAAGCTCAAAAACACAAGCAATGCGTGCGCGAATTTTGTGCCTGCTTTGAGCTTTAGAACACAAACATAGCGCGCCAAATTCTTTGAAGTGATGGGTTTAATTTGCGGGGCGGGGGTGGGCCGTTAGCGAGCAGAGCATAGTTTTTGCTCTGATAACATAGAGCTTGCCTAGTGGCATACTCTTATTATTATGTACTCTTGCTATAGATCAGTAATAACATTCTAACTCAACCCGCCTATACCAGTCTATAGATACTCCGGAGCCATTCAGCTTTATAACGACGTGAACACGAGTTGACGCATGCAAACTGACTGAAAAGGAAATTTACTTAACTTGCATATTATATATAACGGTGACAATATAATCTGGCTCTCAGAAACTGCAGCAGGGGGCGACATTCGCAATAAACTACTAAAGTACCGCGAGTAAAGTTACCTAGAAAGCTGTTCTTGCCCCCTCCGTCTAATTTTGATTTTGATAAAATTTAAAAAAAATTGATATCACCTTTAATTGAATACAAACTTGTAAATTTATAAAATTTTGAAAATACCTTAACAAAATAGGACTGCACAACAATTTCCTAGCCCCCTGTAGTTTAAAAAAATGGACTCACACTATACTAGGCATGTGCTGAAGATAGAGCCCAATCTACTGCAGAGCTGCAGTGAATGTACAGATCATAGATAGTTTCATAGATAGTTTCCGCGTAAGAAGTTCCACCTCCAGGTGGAACAAAACCTTTCTTTGAAATACATTGTGCAAGGGTTTGTGTGCATGAATGTATACTTTTTAACACTGCCCCCTTTTCGTGTATCTCATCTCAGGAATAATTATCATAGACAATTAAACAGGCTACATCGGATTCTGAATTTAGAACAAGGTCGGATCATTTAAGATTCCTTAAATTCAATTCCAAGTCTGAGCTATAGTTCAGGCTAAAATTAAAGCATCTTCACATAATAATAAATTTACATCCAACAGCGTTTATCAGATATATAATGCACAGTGTAGCGTGCGTATAAGTTATACACACGCTGCATGCTGAGAGGCCGGTCCCTAATCTAAGTTGTTGCAGAAGCGTACAGTTACCTGCATGCTTCCGCAGTGTGTACAGCAGAGTTCAAACCTAGACAGCTCTGCTAGACAGCTTTGTTAGTGAATGATTTATTTTTTGCATGTATTTCTAGGGATCGAATGGCCACAGCATCGATTATCGTCGATTCAACTATCAAAGTCTGCTAGCCCTGCTCCTAGATATGCCGGATAAGTTGATTGTTACTGAGTGCTGCTCTGATGGGCGCAGCTGATTCGAGCACGATCCAGAGAGAAAACCCGGCATGCAGCGTATGTATGAATTACAAGGCTTAAACAATCTTAATAACAAGCTTAATGTCATCGTTAATGTTCTCTACAAAAGCAGGAAGCTACACGTCGGTACTGAGTTGGACGTCACAGTGCCGGCTGGGGAATGATATGGCTGCTGTGTGCTGGAATGTGGCTGAAAAAATAAATAAAATTCGGCGGCAGCTAAATTTAGCTTATGCAAGCATCATAGCATTAAATACTTGCTACTCTCATTGATTATTCGTCGATTTTTCTATAAACACTGCCATGTAAGCACGATTGCTGTTTTTAAAAAAAGCTGCAGTCGTGCGTTTTCAAATTTTTTTTGACTTTTATTGAAGAATTATCAGCTAATATCAGCTATCTAGCTATCTGCTTATCAGCTAATTTTTTGTGACTTGAAATTTTTGGTGAATTTTGGTGTGCCATGCTACACTACTGGAAAACCTAGCCCAAAACTAATTACAGTTTACACAGAGGATATGTCTTAAACTTCACGATGGCATGTGCTATTTGACTCTTGTGCCTGTGGTGCGATCGGGGGGTGACCCTAGACATGGTGGTGAAAACCCCATGTTCGAGAAAAGACCCAAATTTCAAGATGACCTTTTGTAGCAGAAAAGGAAAAATTCATGCAGTTCTTAGCTAAGTAGAGCCTCTTGGTCAATTCGATATAGATTTTACCTATGTCTCCTTTTACCTATCTTTCTGTGTGTTGTCCAGATGACCGAAATCAAGCAAAATACAAGCCAAATTTTTTCAATTTCGTAACAGCCAATTGTTCACTAAAACGGGTTCAGTTTGGCTTTAAAACCAACAAAAACATGTTTTTCCATGCCATAGGATGCTTACACTGGAGAAATTCAGCAAAATCTAAAAAAATCGAAAAATCGAAAAATCTAAAATTTGCTATGTTTACGGTTTAAACACACAAAATTTTAAATGGTCAAGTCAAAGGAGAAATAGGCGTTTAAAGACTGTCAGTCTGTAATTCAACTGGTTTGCCTGAAAAGCTGGAAAATACCTTTGCTTGTTTTATATCATCAGTAGAATGTGTCCTTATAAGGATCATAATAACTCGATCTCTTTCTAATTCTGAAATTTGTGAGAGATATTTCGTTTGAAAACGATGCTCTAAAGGGTGTGTACCACCAGCACTGATATATTGATACTACTACAAGTGAATAGAGTAACGCGGCTTAAGGTGACAAGAGCAGACAAAATTCGCAAACGTTTGTTTTCAATTTGAACAAATTGATTCCACCATGACCAAGTTGCCGCTTATTAGCTGCAGAAAATGGTAAATGAGAAATATTCAAAATTATAAGGAAAAGAGAAGTGGGAAAAGGAAGATAAGGAAGACAAAATGTATTTCAATGAGGAAAAGTTCCCTTATCATGTTAGAATTCGTGAAAAATTCAAAATTTCTTTCCCTGTCTCACCAAAAATCGGCCCGCGCGGGCCATCGCGGGTACTAATTTTTGGCTCGCCCCGCCCCGCCCAGCGGGTCCCCGCAGCTCGCGCCCAACACTGGTCTGTGTCTGTGTCTGTGTCTGTGTGCACACATGTCTTTTTTACTACAAATTTGCAGGGGTGCCCGCAGAAAGCATCACCGCCATTGCTAGCTGTCTATCGCAGCAACAAGGTACAGAGTTCCTGTCATTATTGTTTGATCAAGGCTTTTATAAGAAAGACGAAAAAGGAGCTGTACGTATCATCGTATTGTTGTGCGATTACTTCCTGTTCGAAATTTCCAGCCGCTGCCGGAACTGGGCGGAAGGAATCAAATCCAGCAAGTTTGGATCGAAATTCAAGCAACTTGTTGTTGCAATGAATAAAACGGAGATTCTCACATCCAGAGAGGTCAACCTGAAAGTCCAAGGATCAGCTGGCACCAGCGGTTTCACTAGGAGGTTCCATGGCCGAAAAGCGCACCTATGAAGGTGAAGGCTGCAGAATTCGGGAGAAGGTCCGGCGATTAGAAAGTGACCAGAAAAGTTTGAATGACAATTTGAAGCATATAATTGGCCAAAACAAACAACTAATGGAACAGCTTGACGAGTTGCAAAATGACTTGGAATATGATAACTAATGCTGAAGTAACTGAATTTTAGTGATCCGTTATTTGAAAATTGTCATTAAAGGTTAACTTTAATCTAACCGAGTCTCATGTCAAAGTCTGCTTACTACTACAACCAGCTAGCATATTCCTTTAAGTTAACTATCATATAACAATTACATACTAAAATACGGTTTTGCTTAAGTCTAATAATTATAGTTCTGTCACGTTATAGAATAAAAAAGACAAAATATTACGCTGGCTTCCACAACACATACTTATCAAACCATTTGCGCATCCAGTATCAGGTTAAAGTAGGATTAAATATAGCGAATTTAGAGTTTTCAAGCTAATGCAAGAGCTCTAATAGAGCGAACGCGCTGCCTTCTTAGTTCGCCTACTTCCTAAGTTCTATTTCCTACTTTGTTTCAAATTTAAACTTTAGCGCAGTTACATTTTCACGTGGTCCAGCGTCGCTATGAAAGGTGTGAAACCTAGTGAGTTAATGTTTCAACTCTACTGTAGTTATATATATTTCTCAGAAAACTGATATCCAAACAGACTGTAAAATTTATATTAAATTTACTAATTTTTAAATTAAATTATTTTAAAATATATTTAGACAATCTAAAAATAAATTACATATCGAACCAATGTTGTTCAAAATTAATTTATTTGAGAATTCAAGTTGCTATGCCAAAATAAATTTTTCATGAAATTTCCATAATTTCGCTTTTACTTACGATTCCTCAGTTAAAGTTACAATTAACTAATAAATAACCAGATGTATAAGTATGCCTTTGGCAGTCGAATTCTTAGGAAGAACCTGGAAATCTGGAACAGGAACATGAACATAGGTCTGAAACCAGGAATCAGAAAGAAAAGAGTTTGTCAAATTCAGAATTGGCATCAGGATAGGGCTTTGAAGTGAATCCAGGGTTCAAGATCTGGTAAAACAGGACTCGACTCTTACAGGTCTACACAAAAGTTTGTCTGCGCGCCATTTTTATCACACAACATCGGTTCGTGAAGGAGGTAACTAAAACCAGGATCGGGATCAGGATCAGGATCGGGTGTCTAGAAAACAGGATTCACTTCAGGATCGGCTTGTACATAACTTCAGGATCGCGCTTAGGCAGGATTCTAGATCCGAAGCTTATATAGTTTGCATTGCAGCTCAGTTCAATGAAATTTATCACAAAACCAGCATTTTAGAACCTAACAAAGACAGTTCGGGCCACATTTTAGGCTGTTTGCTGCCCAAAGACAGTTCGGCATTCCTGCAGCCAATCCTGTAGTTACAAGCCGATTCTGAAACGGATCCTGTTTTTAGACACCCGACCCGACACTGAACTCAGGATCCACCCCTAAGTCGAATCCTGAACAGATAAGCCGATCCTGAAGCTGATCCTGAAGTTTTTAGCCGATCCTGAAATGGATCCTGTTTTTAGTCACCCGATCCTGATCCTGATCCTGAAATTGATCCTGACCCTGAGGCTAATCCCGATCCTGGTTTTAGTCACCTCCATTTCGTGAAATCTCTCTAACTAGCGATGTTTCAGGCACTGAAACTGAAACTGCAACTATGCTTCAAGTTGTACAGGTTTCAGTGATAGGCAGTGAAACTGAAACTTCAACGGAAACTATTTTGGAAGGAGACCTAATTAGGCCGTCGACTGAAACAAACTAATTCGAGTAAAGACTAATTTGAGAGTCTAAATAAACATAAATGCATGGATGCTTTATATGATTTCTGTATGCTAGAAGCTGCACTTTTCTTAATGACCTGAAATTGAAACTGAAACTCCGCCTGAAACTAAAACTGAAACTGAGACAACTTTGTATTCCCGGACTGAAACTGAAACTATTTTGTGTTCCAGACTGAAACTGAAACAAACTAAAATCGTTTACTGAAACAACACTATTCCACACCCAACATGGATGGAATGAATGGTTTTCAAGCAATCAAGTTTAGAAGAAAGATTCAAACTGTTTCACAGTTATAATTTCAGTTTTTATTCAAACTAGTTTCAGTTCTGGTTTCAGTTCTCTTTCCAAAATAGTTCGTTCTTTATCCTGATCCCGATCCCAATCCTGGTTTTAGTGACCACTCTTAAATTAAATGAAATTGCTGGTCTTGTTCCTGTATAATTGTACCCCAGCCAGGGATCTGCTGCATAAAACAATACTGAACATTTAGTATGGGTTCAGTAGTTGAGTAATTCTGTAGTCTCTGAGCCACGCTACACGCGACATATACGACTGAGCCTGTGAACCGGTCTTTAGACTACTGAAGAGTTCAGGATCGGGTGTCTAAAAACAGGATCGATTTCAGGATCGGCTTGTAACTTCAGGATTGGCTGCAGGAATGCCGAACTGTCTTTGGGCAGCAAACGGCCTAAAATGAGGCCCGAACTGTCTTTGTTAGGTTCTAAAATGCTGGTTTTGTGATAAATTTCATTGAACTGAGCTGCAATGCAAACTATATAAGCTTCGGATCTAGAATCCTGCCTAAGCGCGATCCTGAAGTTATGTACAAGCCGATCCTGAAGTGAATCCTGTTTTCTAGACACCCGATCCTGATCCTGATCCCGATCCTGGTTTTAGTTACCTCCTTCACGAACCGATGTTGTGTGATGAAAATGGCGCGCAGACAAACTTTTGTGTAGACCTGTAAGAGTCGAGTCCTGTTTTACCAGATCTTGAACCCTGGATTCACTTCAAAGCCCTATCCTGATGCCAATTCTGAATTTGACAAACTCTTTTCTTTCTGATTCCTGGTTTCAGACCTATGTTCATGTTCCTGTTCCTGTTCCAGATTTCCAGGTTCTTCCTAAGAATTCGACTGCCAAGGGCATACTTATACATCTGGTTATTTATTAGTTAATTGTAACTTTAACTGAGGAATCGTAAGTAAAAGCGAAATTATGGACATTTCATGAAAAATTTATTTTGGCATAGCAACTTGAATTCTCAAATAAATTAATTTTGAACAACATTGGTTCGATATGTAATTTATTTTTAGATTGTCTAAATATATTTTAAAATAATTTAATTTAAAAAGTAGTAAATTTAATATAAATTTTACAGTCTGTTTGGATATCAGTTTTCTGAGAAATATATATAAATACAGACTTTAACCTGAACTAAGAATGGCCACCACGTCCACTGACAATTTAACCCATGATAAACAAATTTAATCGTGTTTGATTTGATCAATACGAAATACTGGATGCGCAAATGGTTTGATAAGTATGTGTTGTGGAAAAGGCGCAATAAAACCTAGCGAATTGATGTTGCAGCTCCACAGTAGTTATATATATTTCTCAATAATTTTTGAAAATTCTGTATGTGTTTTCAATATTAGAGAAAGTTTAACTGAATTGAAATTGAAACATTGAAACATTAAAACATTAAATGAAATGAATAATTATAAAGAATCATAAATAGAGTTTTGCAAATTATTCTGTAAAAACAATAAGGTTTCGATTAAATTTTATTTACGTTTCACAAAATTACTGTTTTAATATTCATAAAAAAGATACATTTTAATGAATACTAATCTATATCTCTGTAAAATAGTGATGTGGATCGGATCGGATCGGCAGCTATAAATTTAACCGATCCGATCCAGCAAAATTATTTGTCGATCCGATCCGATCCGGGTCCTGGATCGGTCGATCCGATCCGACCCGGCGATCCGAAATGGTTTCTTAAAAAATCTAAATGGAACTAGATTTAAAGTCGGTTTTTGGTTTGTCAAGCATATCTTACACACTATAGTTTCACTAAAATTCCTTCATTTTATCATTCCGAAGTACTAAAGCGCAATTACAGAATCATATATAGATTAAGCAAAAGAAGTCAAATTACTCAAAATAGTGAGTGAGGCAGATGATGATCGCGGACTGCCTACTAACAAACAGATTTAACATAACCAATTTAGGATAATATAAATTTAACATATCAGTTAAAACTATAATTTTGACATTTAATCCCAATTTGAAGTAAAGTTTAGTAACTTGATGTTCCAGATACCGAAATTGAAGTTGTAATTTTTTGGATCGCCGATCAAACTAACATTTTTTCTCGGAAACTGAATCCGAAGCTTGTACAGCTGTGACAGAGCTAGTTTTGTAGTGACTTAAATTAAATTTGAAATTGAAACTAAATTAGAAATCTGCGAGCTTACGTAAGGAATAACTTAGAGCCACCTAGGTACAGCAATACGTAGTGTATAGTAAACTTGGCTCAGTAATTCAAATAAGAACTTTATTAGAAATAGTTGGGCTTAACACTTAGATAATAACCATCATGAGCAAAGCTACCTTAGGTAATCACTTTAGGTAAAAGAAACTTATTATAAGACATACGGTAGACACTAATTGCTGTACGTAACTGATAAACGTAAATGTTCATTGTATTTTTGTATTGTGCTAATGTATTAATTATTATTGTCCGTGCTTGTGATGTCTTGTAGTTGTTCTGTTGCTATCGTAATTCAGGAAGAAAGTGTTTGTAAGGCTAAGCAAAATTGGGCTTCCAATTGGGTTTTCTGGAAAGAGTTGGTCTTCCTATTTCTGACAATGATAGATTTTATGGAGGAATTGGAAATTGGCTTTAGGCTTGTTGCTTACGTCAATCGTCCGAAAGAAGGAATATTCTAGAAGGTTCTTAGCCCAAAAAGCTAGCAACAAGCGAGAGTATTTTATTGGAAAAGCTAAGAGCTGGAAACTTGTAATACCTATGGGAAATTTAGAGAGAACCTAACTTTAGACTATTCCTGGAATTGGAAACAAATTGTAGGTATTACGTAATCGCAATCGTCTTACGGTACTTCGGCTTGGAATAGTTTGCTTTTGTGTTATTCATTGGGTCTTGGTATTTGTGCTGGTGGAGTCAAGTGGTGTTCAATAAACTGTGTGCTTGCTATATCGTCCAAGTAAAAGATCGTGAAGTGTACTTACTGGCTAAGCTAAGACTCCGATAAGATTAGTGAAGATCCACTGCGCTTTAACTCTGCCTGCGCTGGTCGTCGACCCCACGGCCCGCGACATTTGGTAGCAGAGCGTGGTTTGTCCGACACGCTTCTGCTTACCAGAACATTGGTGCACTTCAACTGGATTTACAGTGACTTTATAAGAGCGTGATTTGTCCGACACGCTGTTGCCTAGCAGTACCCTTCTGCATTGGAATTATTGGAATCATTGAACTGTGATATTTCCGCGCAACGTCTGCGCATTCCATTTTGAACTTTATTGGTGTCGTGGATTTCTTGCCGCGCATTGTCAGCGTAATTAGCTCTGAACTCTGTACTTTGGATTTATATACTCGTTCTGCCAGCGTCTTCCTCTTTGAACTTTGAACTCTGCTTAACCTTACCTTACGAACTACGTACTGCGCATTTCCGGCGCCCGAACGACTTTTCGAACTTTTGATATCTGACTAGGTTCTTGCCGCGCAACGCTAGCGCAAACCGAACCTAGACTTCCAGCAACAAACATTATATTAATTATTGACTCTATTGGGGTTTTGCCGCGCAAAGTTCAGCGCACTTGAACCCTTGAACTTAGACAACTTTGGTGACGTTTACTATTACTGTTGGCTTGCCGCGCAACGTTAGCGCAATTGCCAATTGAACTTTTGCCGCGCACCGTCTGCGCCCGATACGAACTTTCTGATTAGTAATTGCCTACTTTAGTCGCTGTGGCGCGACCAACGACATCATTTACTTGGCCTTGGAATTTGCCTTTGCCTAACGCTGAATCAACTCCTCTGCTCCTTCGTAATCCTATATTACCTCCAATAGTCTATCCTACCCCGCTCGGCCCTGCTGTTGTGGTTCCTCCTACTGTGGTATCAACCGTTATCACTTCCACTTCAACCGATTCCATTACCGCCTTACAGGTCTTTACCCGATCCGAAGTCTCATATCCAACCCATCGTCCAACCCATCCAATTCACCGTCCTATTCTGCCTAAACCGTCGGCTCCAGTCACCCACTGCCATCATTGTGAGAGATTACTCCGTTTATTCCGCGAAGAACTGCGTCGCCGTCGACCTCGAGTGGAGCCTACCGCTGAAAAATCAGTCTGAAGGTTGGTAATATTGTGTAACAATCTATTGTGTACTTAGAATTTCTGAGTTGTTTTAATTGATGTTGATGGTAGTTAAATAGCTTTACAGCTCGAACAAATTTGCCGTTATCGTAAGCTCGTAACTACATAATCTGAATACATAACGTGATCTCAGTATGTCTGGTAACGAGGCTAAAAGTGAGAGTGATGACGATATGTTGGCTGAATCTAATCCAGACTTTGAACGTTTAGAAAGGCATTCGCGTGCTATAAAGTTACATGCAAAAATGCTAGAGGAATTGAGAAATGATATGAATGATTATTATGTTCGTTTGCAGACTTTACCTACATCGCACGATTTGCAAGATTATCAAAATTTTCGAGGCCATTACAAAAGGTTTCAAAAACAATACTTTGACAGTAATGGAGATTTTGATTTGACAGCTGTTACTATTTGTCCTACTGATGCCGTCTCATTGCCTCATGACACTTTAAGACCTTTTACGGGAAAGAGCGATGAGCAAAATATTGAGGACTGGTTTAAAATTTTCAAGTTAGTTGCAACTGCCCAAAACTGGGATGATGATCGACAGTTGAAAATTCTACCAGCGTTCTTGAGAGATTATGCTCTGGATGTTTATACGAATTTGCAACCTTGTGAAAAGAGTGACATTGACATTTTGGAGCAAAATTTGGTCAAACATTTAAGGCCTGCGGAAGCTGAGCGTTTTTCTAGTATGCAGTTGCATAGTAGAGTTCAAAAACCTAATGAAGGAGTTCAGGACTTTTCGTATGCTATTCAGCGACTGGTGCAAAAAGCCTATCCTGGCATGCAAGAGGCAGCAGCTAAAAATTTGGCTTTTAACAGTTTAATTAACGGTTTAAATCCTTATTATAAAAAGCAGCTTATTTTACAAAATCCAAAAGATTTCACTGATGCTGTCCAAAAAGCACGACAGCTAGAAGCGCTAGAAGGTTTGAACTCAAATTCGTTTGTAAACGCTGCTTACAAAGTTTCCGCTTACGAAGCTACTCCTGTTGAACGGTGTATGCAATCTTCGGGCAACGAAAGTTTGGTTACCGAACTAGGAATATTAGCTAAAGCAATAAAACAGCAGCACGCAGAAACAGTAGCACAGAATAAAAGGTTGGAGGATTTTCAAAAGAAGGTAGATGGAAATATTGAAGATATTCGCGAAGAAATTAATAAACTTTCTAGCTCAATTAATATAAGTCATAACAACAATTATCGAATAGCTGCTCGTGTGAATGATAGTAACAAATTTCGAAATAGTAACCATAAGCAAAGTTGGGGCAAATTTGGTTGCCCCCGCGATTTCTCCCAAACGTTTGGTAATCGACAGGGGCGTACTTTTCAAGGGCAACCTAAATGTTATAACTGTAATACGCATGGTCATTTCGCTGCGTCGTGCCCCCAACGCTCAGGTATACAGTTTTACAATCGACCTACACTAAACCGCTCTTTTAGACATGATTATGGACAAGCTTCTGCAGCTGTAATTAATAGGGAGTTTCCAATGCCTCCAACAGAAACGGTGTCTGCTTCTCACGTACATTCTGAACTGTCTGATTTGCGAATGAGTATTAAAGCGTTACAAGATGCCACTCAGCTAATTGCTAAACAAAAACAGGATTGCAGTCAGCTGCAGAAAGACAATGAAGCACTTTTTGAGCAAAACCAACGATTGGTGCAACGCTTCTTTTCAGATTCCGAAACTCGTCCAAAAGTATTTGTTAATTCTTTGAAAGCTATGCAATCTGAAAATGTTCTCTCTAAAGCTGAGGTTGGCAGACACCGATTCCATTCCCGTGTTTCGCATAATGTCAAAGCTTGTACAGAACGCAACAAGCATAATGAAAAGAAAGAGCGATGCGATAAAGAAAACAACGAAGTACCGATGATTATGTCTAATGAATTCAGTGAATCTTCGAAAAACAACGGGCAAAGTTTGAGCCAAAAACAATATCAGAAAGTGGAAGTTTCTGTAGTCAGTTTTAAAGCTATATTATATAAGCTAGCAAATGTTTCTTCTTTTATATTAAGGCGTATGCTTTTAATAGTTATATGTGTGCTAGCCATGAAAGGTGGTGTGAATGCAATGCCTGTAAATGATAAGCAACTAGAGCCTCGTTCCTATGGTAGAAAGTTTGCTTGGAATCAACTTAATTCAACTGATTGTAGCAAGCCGTCAGAGACGCTTACCGAGCAGGTTGTAGATAATTTCTCTTGGCTACGTTCAATTAATCTTAGTCAATATTGCTACAAACTATTTCGTCGTAAAAAGGATGTTGAAAGTGGTGACTTTGCATCCTTACCGATTTTCGACTAGAGGAGAAACAGTTGTATTAACTTCGTTAATTCGAATTTAGTGAGTTCTGGTAACGAAAGTTTTGAAATAATTTCGTATTCGTATTAGAGTTTAATGACATTTTGCTGCTACTATTTTTAAAAAATTATTTTACAGTCAGCAGACTGAATTGCTGAGAGTGCATGTTTTAAACTCGCTAACTGGAGCTACTTGTCGGTGAGTGCACCACCGGGGAGTATCGTCAGTTAAAAGCTACTTTGATCTGCTGTCTTGTTTTCAAATAGACAAGTTTTCAAGCAGTTAAATAAGGTCACGGCTTTTGAGAAAATTTCAATCATACCAATGGAATTTGCTGTATTCAAATGCTTTAAAGAAACGCAGAACTAGCATAAAAGAAATAAACCCAAGGTGACTTCTTGTGATTTTTCGAATCTCATTTAATAATCCAATTACAAGGAATCGGATTATTAGTGACTGCCTAGAGAATAAGTTGCAGCTGCGCTTATTTGGGTAGACGTTAAACTGAATTGTTTGAGTTAAACCTCTAGTTATACGTAGAAAATCGAGAAGCTGAATGACAGTTAACAGTGTCACAAGCAGTACGTAACTGTAAGCCTAAATAGAAACGTTTTACAGAAATATATTTTTAAATTTCCGAGTTGTAATTTGGTTATAAATGAGACTGTGTTATCATTTAAATAACTGCTGCTTACAGTTTGTGTCTGAACTGTAGTTTACTAGTATAGAAACGGTTGCATTTTCAGCTCAAAACAAAATTTCGATGAAGTTTGTTAACTGGCTCCATAAAAGTTAAAGCAAAGTTTTTGGCTAGCTGCCGTACGGATCAGAGTAACTTGGACTGCAAAGGTATTGCGGTCAAAACTGAAATATGATTTATAGTGAAAGCGCTTCAGCTTTTAAAATTGTTGCTGAGAAAGTTATAACTAAAGGACAAACTGCAAATCTAGATGAATTTGCAAGATCAGTCTGAATTATGCCTGACTTGGCCAGTGAGATCACGTTATGTCTCATGTATTAATCCAATATTAGCTTGTGCAGTGTAGTTTATATTCCAAAGACACGAAATTGCAATTGTATTTGTTACTGTTTGTTGCAATATTATTTGCTATTGGATGTTATTGTATTCTCAGAATAAGGAAGTAATGTATTTGTATTTACGATAGTTTAAAAGTAGGATCTTGGCTGTATCTGTTTATATGTTCGTATTAGGAAGGCGCTTCCATTTCGAGGGAATGTCGGGCAAGAAATTAATTTTGTGGCAAATGCTTGTGATTTATTGAATTTTAATACCTGAAAAACGGTAAAGCAAACTAGAAAGGTAACAATCTGAATAAACATAGCTGCTAAGCTCGCAGTAAAATGGTCAGCTGTTCGCAAAAAGCTGTTTCTAAAGCTTTCCGTTTACTTGCTTTTAATTAAGAAAAACGCGTTGCTGTATTTGTCGTGAAGTTTGAGAGTGTGTGAAAAATTAATTTCTCGCTTCAAGTTCCTGTATTACTAAAAGCGCCATCTTAAGTAACATAGTATAACCACCGAACTTCCATGACACTCATTTCCATTCCTATTCCCATTTCATATTCCCCAATGCTACTGTGATGTGCTTGTCGTAATTGTACTCTGTAGAGCTAAACTCATGTTTATTTTCTCATGTTCAGAGCATTATTCTTGTTGATTTGTAGTGCGTTAATGCCTAAGCTAACTGTTAATTGTAAATTTGTAATAATTTATGTTATGTGAAAATCATTGCCCTGTATTTATGCTATTGTTGTAATGTAATCAATCTACCGTATACTTACTGTCAGTTAACTCCTAACTCATCTTAATTCTTAACTCTTAATTTAGCATCCTGGACATTTCAAACTTAAGTACGTATACTTAGATATCTGTAAGTGTTGTATCTTATCCTACGTCATATAACCGTATAACTTGTACGCTATTTCATGCTTATCTACGGATAACTTATTAGTTACTAAGTTACGTTCATGGAATTCCTAGCTTCAGATAGACTCATAGAATTACTAGCTTCAGATAGATTACTCACCTCTATTTATTCCTTTGAAGAGTCTCTTAAGATTATCTTAAAAACCATTAGCACTTAAGCTAAGATTTAATCCTACCTATGTTCAGAAGAAGCTTGTATTAATTAACCATTTGTGTTATGTACCATAGGTAATAACGTAATAATTGCTGCATTGAGTAACACACTGAAAATTTTAGTGAATGGTTTGAATTGTTTCCGATTTTACTAAATTCAGTATAAAAATTTCTCGAGCCAAATTAATGTATACTTAACTTCAAATATGAGATTTTGTTACAAATATTGGCTAGTATATGGAGGTTAGTGTATCAAGTGCATGGAAACGCAGATAAAATATTTTTTAACAAAAGTTAATTGTTCATCATGATGTGCACGATGAATGACGTTCTTCTTTATTTCTGATTTGTGTAGATACCAGCAGCCGGTAAATTTAAAGCGTAGCTACTTTGATTTCAGAAGAAAAGGGTACTCACCAAAATTTGGGTTAACCAGATATGCCATAATTGGGTTTAACAGCTTAGCATATGACGGCACATGCGCCCCCATCGTTGGGCAAACAGGGAACGCACCCTAGGAGACGCAGCATCGCCAAACACAGTCTTTAATCTGTAAAGCCGGCAGACACACTGGTTAAAATTTTCAAATTTTATCCCACACGAAATAAGAACAGAGAGATCTTTGGCGGCCATCAATTCCGGGGTCAGAATTCACACAAATTGCGTGAATTCGTAGTCCCAGGTCAACTGCGTGCGACAGGCTGACTAAGTGGACTGTACGTAAATCGGTATGATCCCCCCGGCCACGCCGGCGTCTCCCGAACTACCGTTTCATTAGTCAGCCGCCGCGGGTGGACTGGATGACCAACTAGACTGTCGTAAATCAGCATGATCCCTCCGGTCAAGCCGGTGCCTTCCGAACTACCGTTTCGTTGGTCAAACGCCATGCAGCGGAGCTTTACGTCAATAGACGGGCTGCCCTGTTCTAATCACCAGAGTTCTCTGCCCTAGGGAGCCACCCACCACCCACCCTTTAACGTAATTGCATTTGTTTCGTTACTTTATTTGCGTTTCCCTAATTAAATTATCAAATTTTATCCAATCGCGAACGTAACTAACTTTTCGAATTTTTGGAATCTCCAAGTACTCCCGGCGAAAGCGAGTGCTAGTTTCTCAAACCTCAAGTCTTAGCTATACGTACCTAATTCAACAATACAACGGCAATTAAAGTTGCTACAGTTTGTTAATTTAAACATAGTCATACCTACGAACAGTGGTGATAATCATTCATTCAGCTTAATCATTCAGTTTATTGATACAACATTTCATTAATTGTTATGCCTGTTTGCTCCTTAATCATTCAGCTTCAATCATTCAGTTTATTGATACAACATTTCATTAATTGTTATGCCTGTTTGCTAACTACTCTCACACTGTCCTGCTATTATAGATGCCATATTATAAGCAAATATCATTTTTACAAATTGTGAGCTCACCTTTAGGATGAGAGGCGCCTTGCTTCGTCTTTTCCATTTCCATCGGTCATTTTCTTAGCCATTTTCGAGGAGTGTTGTCTCCTGTTTGTTGGGTTTGGAACCCTTAACACAAAACATATACTTTAAGCCAAGTTACTAGGCTTTGGCTGCTGGCCGCAGCATGTTCTATCTGAGTTGAGCTAAACTAACGAAGAGAAATTCAGTACATTAATTCCACATAACTGTCTTGGTTTATGGAAACTTTTATAAGTTGCAGCTGATTCCAAAGGAAAATTTTTTATCTCAGAACATAAGTTTACACTTTATTTGCTTTTCAAATTTTAGCATTCTCTTGGAAATTACCATTAATCCATTCCGCACTTTAATCAAAATCCTAGTCGAAGCTCCAAGTTAGCAAAGAGATACGGATCTGAATTGGGTTTGCTATCTAAACATTAACAACAAACAAAGCAGCACCACAAATTAATGATTAGATAATATAAATCTTTCTAAACTGCACAAACTTGTATGAAGGCCTAAACTGGGCAAAATGTGACCGTTTTGTTTAATTAAATCTGGAACGGAGCAAATGTACTATTCATTTAAGCCCTAATAACTAATCCGAAAATAGTCATGAAATTGTGGAAATAGCTTGCTTCATTAATTATTATACAGATTCGGAAAAGCTTGGTTAGCATAGATTCTCTATTTCTCAGCATGTTTTAAATTGCTTTGTAATTCTGCAGATGTTCCTAACATACTTCGTCATGCCGCTTCATTACTCACCTCACGTCGTCTTGACAAACTCGACCGTATGATGGATTTTTGATACTAGCTTACTTTCGTGAACATCTTAAAATATATCAGATGGTTCTTTCAATATTTGAGATTTGAAATCGTATCAGTTTCGTGGCTTAGTCTTAACTGGTTAAAAAATTAACTTTTCCCTTGTGTAAGCCTTGAAAAGATGTAAAGGTTAAGAAGACTAAGGTCTGTGTTGAGAAATTTGAGTTAAATACAAACTTTAGACGTTGGCCGCAACTCCATCCCAAATCGCAGGAAAAGTCATTTCATACTTGCCGAGGATGTTTTTAGACGTGTTGGATTGCGAATTGTGAGATTGTCTCTCAGAATGCAAAACACAAACTGACAAAGTGACTTAAATTAAATTGGGTTTTGCCTGATTTCCTGGAATCTCTTGATCCGCAGTTGGTTTACTTTTAACATTGACTCATTCTACTTCGGAAATTTTGTTTTGGACGTTTGAATTGATAAACAACTAATTTCTTCATTCTCTAATTCCGAAATTGGCGAATTTCAAAATTTTCTATATTTGATTGCAAATTTTCTTCGATTCCACCCTGCTCGGTTTGGTGGTTTCCCGGGATTTCTTTATAAATCTTTCCTTCAATTTTTCAATTTGAGAAAATCTGGGGAGAAATAAACTTTGACTATCCCATATTAAAACGTAACACCTGGTGATGGCTCATTCATTCCTGGCATTGCGAAATCAGTAACATTCTGGCATATACGTCAGTTTGAAGTGAAACCTAAAATAATTAAGGGCTAATTTTGCTCGGCCAAACGTCACTCGAATTCAGCTCTGGAGAAGTCGCAGTCCGCATTAGTCGGAATCGCAGCATTATAGTTTCGCCAATGTGATTTCTGCTTGTATTAGTTTCAATCGATAAACTACTCGACGGTTATTTCCAAATTACCGATTGCTTACACTTAACGTGCTGGTATTCTTTCGGGTGTTTTTGACTTACCTATAAGATTTCAATCCTTTGCGTAAATAGCTGTAACTTGTCGTATTTTTAGGCCAACAGATAAGAAAGTTTTGGTTTTTGGCCTTAGGTTCTGAATAGGTAGAGGAGACACCGGATTGATTGTTATGTCTGGAAAAAGGCACGAAACTAAACAATTTTTGCTTTTCCAATATTTGAGGTATCTCCAATGGTAAAGTCAGTAGAAACAAGAAGCCATTTGGAGGGTCAGAAAAATGACCATTTTCGAGGAAATTAGTTTTTTCAAAACTACTGCCAAATCTTACGAACATATTTGGTCCATTTATACTCAATCGAAACTGATGAATCAATGGAATCAATGAATTCCTATTAGCCGGACTTTATTGCTTTCAGCTAGAAATTTGTCCAAAAAACCAATTTTGCAAAACTGCGGTTATATTGTTTTAAACATCAATTTTTCAGAACCTACTCGACAGGTTCCGGAGACTTTTGGCAGAGTGGAAAGTCGTATATTGCGGAGGGACGTTTTTCTTGGTTTTAGCTAAAACCTTCATAGTTTTGAAATAAATTCGAGCAAAGTTTTAAAAATTTACTGTTTCCGTGCATTTTACGAATTTTCGCAACGGTTAAGTGCCACTGAGCGAAACCAAAAAAAACGTCCCACAGCCCATTTCCTCTGTATGACAGCGCGAAAAGAAATTTTGGCTATTTCCGCAGTTATGGGAAATCGACGTTCAAATATTTTTTGGTCTATATTTCGCCGTTATGTCGGAAAAGATTTGCTAATTTTTTGCTAATTTTACTAATTTCGTAAACTCAGTGAATGTCCTGATTATAAGCTTTGAAACGATGTACCTATAAAGTTCTGTCCAACTCCCAAAATTTATAGCTTTTTAAATGACCACAAAAACATTGAACAAAAGGATACCACCACCTTAAGTCCTCGGGTTTATCTAAGCACACCTGCCAGCTAATTCACAAAATTTCTGCTTCGAACACGACCTTATGAGAATTTGTCAATTTCTAAATTGCTATTAATTTCGACAATGTTATTCGTTCTGCTAACCCTACTTGTCACGATTGAGATTGTACGGCGTGCATTTTCATTTTTTTAACCACTTCAGTTTGATTCGAAATTCCCTCCTAGCTGTAGCAGAAAGCCTTTCGGGTTGTAGTTTTAACTTTAGAACCCCTGTAATAACCGATATAGCCTAGGTAAGACATTATTCTAGAAGCCTAACCTAAGCCCAAAACTGGTTGTGTTGTGTTATCTGTCCCAAATTCCAAGAAACTCATGTTGACATTCTTTTTACTCTGTCGAATTTTCAATTCAGTCATCCGTACTCTATTTGGTTGTAGTAAGTTAATTCTAGAACCAGTACTTTAAATGAAGTGACTTACCCCCTTCGATTAACTTACTCTTAAACTATTCGTCTGAGGATACATTTTATGCCTTCGATTTAATCGTAAGAATTACTACTGTCCCTTTTGGCTCAGGCTAACGGAACAGAAATAGAAAGTTTTGTAGGATTCGATGCAATGGAACTAAAATGGTGAATTTCCTTTCTAATTTTTTTGCTCTTGGAGGTTTGCTGAAAAGCTCTGCCAAAGGGGAATTTTCCGTATCTACGGTATCTTCTTCCTATCTGTCCAAAAAATTAAAATTTTAATTTATGGCTTTCACAAGATCTAATCCTTTTTCCCCTTTTGAGGAATTGTGTGTCTACCTTAAATCCGCCACATTCCAGCGGTAGACTATAACATTTTTGTTGTGATTATGTCTTTCGGCTGCTGACTACTCTTTGCAACTCCTTCACAAAAGCTCTAAAGCAATTCCTTCTTACTTATTACAGCTTCCTTCTTTCTGTACTCAGTTCTTAGACAAATCAAAGTCGAAGAGGATACTGTACCACCGTCGTATTCACAAATTTCCAAATTTCATGTGTTTCCTTGCTGGTTACTCGTCGCGTCTTGACAAATATTATCCAAGGTTTAACTTAGTTTTTACTACATGTGTACTAAGCTTTTGGTTGCACAACGCGCGAAACCCGTAATTATGAAAACTCGTAACATTTTTGAAAATAAATATTTGCTTTTTACTTAATTGTTACTAAAATAAATATGCGAAATTTTGATGCTGGATTTCATTTAATTATTTCATTTAATTTTTTCTCGTTCAATAATTGGAGCGAAACTGCTCCAGCTCGCTCCCTTCTACTTTTCACTCCGATTCGCCCACCCCAACGTTTCAGAAGCGATTTACGGTCATTTCGCACACATAGTTTCTCACCTTGTTTGTTCTGACGGTGCGTTTGATACACAAGGCACGTTGGGTTTCAGCCAGGTTTCAATGACTGGGCTCTTGTGAATTGGCAATCCAATAAGTTTCTGCTGGCAAAGCATAGCATTATAATACACAATCTGCTAAAATTAACTGAGCATACTACGCTCTCACCCTTGCATTTTCTAACTTCATGACTTGGCCTCTTTCTTGTTGGAGTTCACGTAACACTATTCTCTTATCGTTCCAAATTTGGCAATTGTGTAATAGTATCTTTCGAATTTCGCTGAGCCCCTGCTGATAGTATTCCAGTTTGCCGCAGCTATTACTACACATGTGCAGCAGCAGTCTTTTGAAGACGACGACAAGTCGTGAAAAAACTCAAACTTTAATGGATGTACTACATGTACTACAATCTTCCTCTTGTTACGGACTTTTGTTAAGTCCGTACTAGATGTTGATGGGCAGGCAGTAGGCCCTGATTTTACAACTAATTTTCTTCGTTGTTTCGTTTTCACCTTCGGCTTAAATTACTCTAGTATGGCCAGATGTACATAGCGGTTCAGTTTTTTATTTACGGTTACCTAAGGTTCTGCAACGGCTGGCTGTTTCCTTCTATTCGGTAGTAGCGGTAGTGCTTCAATTCCAAATTGGAGGACCAATTTTTGTGAGGGAGGGAGATATGTGACAGAGCTAGTTTTGTAGTGACTTAAATTAAATTTGAAATTGAAACTAAATTAGAAATCTGCGAGCTTACGTAAGGAATAACTTAGAGCCACCTAGGTACAGCAATACGTAGTGTATAGTAAACTTGGCTCAGTAATTCAAATAAGAACTTTATTAGAAATAGTTGGGCTTAACACTTAGATAATAACCATCATGAGCAAAGCTACCTTAGGTAATCACTTTAGGTAAAAGAAACTTATTATAAGACATACGGTAGACACTAATTGCTGTACGTAACTGATAAACGTAAATGTTCATTGTATTTTTGTATTGTGCTAATGTATTAATTATTATTGTCCGTGCTTGTGATGTCTTGTAGTTGTTCTGTTGCTATCGTAATTCAGGAAGAAAGTGTTTGTAAGGCTAAGCAAAATTGGGCTTCCAATTGGGTTTTCTGGAAAGAGTTGGTCTTCCTATTTCTGACAATGATAGATTTTATGGAGGAATTGGAAATTGGCTTTAGGCTTGTTGCTTACGTCAATCGTCCGAAAGAAGGAATATTCTAGAAGGTTCTTAGCCCAAAAAGCTAGCAACAAGCGAGAGTATTTTATTGGAAAAGCTAAGAGCTGGAAACTTGTAATACCTATGGGAAATTTAGAGAGAACCTAACTTTAGACTATTCCTGGAATTGGAAACAAATTGTAGGTATTACGTAATCGCAATCGTCTTACGGTACTTCGGCTTGGAATAGTTTGCTTTTGTGTTATTCATTGGGTCTTGGTATTTGTGCTGGTGGAGTCAAGTGGTGTTCAATAAACTGTGTGCTTGCTATATCGTCCAAGTAAAAGATCGTGAAGTGTACTTACTGGCTAAGCTAAGACTCCGATAAAGGTTCGTGAAGATCCACTGCGCTTTAACTCTGCCTGCGCTGGTCGTCGACCCCACGGCCCGCGACACAGCGAAAACAGACTAAAAGCTTTTAAAATCATTGCGGGAAGTAAATTTTGTATGAACATTGAGTTTGACTCCTTCGGGTTTTGGAATTAAGCTATAAAGAGTTCAACCACAAAACTTCACTCCAAAATTCTGACAACAGCAACCAACATTAATTACAGAGAGTTATGCATTAATTCATTTATTAATTCAATTTCCATTACTACTTATAGCAGCATACTAACAGCGGGTACTGCACTTCTGCACTTCGATGCCAGATGGCAGATGCATTGCATAAAATTATATACTATGTAAAAGTATTAGATTCCTGTAATAAGTTGTTACCTACTGAATGCTTAAGCTTGAGAGACTCAAAACCAAAATAAAGTTTGGTTGGTGACGGAAAATATTGGACTAACAATGTAAGCACCAAACAGTGCAGTGATCGAAGTTAAGTTCAGTCACAAATATGCGTTGGGTTCGGTTTAATTTTATGTGATGTTGGGTATCAAGTCGGATCGCCGATCCGCCTAACTCAAGCGATCCGATCCGAACCGATCCAGCAGACCTATCGATCCGATCCGATCCGATCTCCGGATCGCGGATCGGATCGATTTTGCCGATCCGACCCACATCACTGCTGTAAAACGTACTGTCCTGTCTTTACCCATAATCATTCTAATACCGATACTATTGTAGGTGTAATTAAAGTACAAACTTTAACACTTCTAAGAAATTTGAAAGGCCGTATTTCATGAATCCAAGGGTTCCGGATTGGTTTGAAATGCAGAATGTATCAATTGGTTTCTGCTTTATTTATTTTGTAATTTAATTCATCTTTGAACTAAGTTTCAGCACAGAAAGTTTGAAACTTCGGGTCTTCAAATTTCGGGGATTTCAAAAGAAGTGTCCAAAAAGCGTTATGTGCTGTTGCTGTTGCTGTTCCTTTAAATTCCTGGTCTCGCTTTTGCCTAAAATCGATGTCATCGGTGTTCGCCCATTCCCATAGTAAACAAGCACCAGTCCCACTCTTCGAGATCAGATCGAACAAAGATCGTGGGACATAGATTATTTGTGATTAGTTGATTTAGTTCGTAGATTGACTGAAAATAATTAAAGTTGAAGAGCCTATGTCGTTTTATAGTTTAAGGAACTGTCTATTCAAAATTGTGATATGGCTTAGTGTTAATTTGCGGTGCTTTATCCCGATGCCACAAACTAGTTTCTTACTCTTCGACTCCACACCGTGCATCTCAGTAATTTGTGCGCACTCTACAGCGTGCATCTCAGTAATTTGTATGCACGCAGTATTGATATCTTGCACCGTATACATAAATGAAGTATATATTTCACAGAACTAGTTGGAGTGTACTATGAAATGAAATTGTGAGCTGAGTCCCGAAAAAGGTAGGCCTCGGGTGGGATTCGAACCCACGACTTCCGGATTAAAGTATCCGACGCTTTGCCAACTGAGCTAACGAGGCTACAGTCGCATTGAACTATAAGGAGATCGTATACAAACTGAAGTGACAATGAATAAATAATGCGCTTTACAACGCGGACAAGATACATGATCCAGGGCGAAGTACACTCTCGTGCCCTGCATACAATGCCGAACCTTGTCTCTTTGCTGGAAAAACTCTGAAAACATGCTAGCATAGTTTCACATTTATTGTGGTTAACGCATTCAAATTAACACAAAACCATATCACAAATTTGTTGTAGCACGCAACATTGTGCACTCATTAATGAACGTCCAAATACTTGTGAAACCCTCGTGCAGGGCACTCGTGCGCTTCGCGCACTCGTGCCCTGCACTCGGAGTTTCACAAGTATCCGTGCCTTAAATTACTGAGTGCACGCTGGCCCGTGCTACAACCTATACTTATTGTATGATTAAAACTTGGGTTATGCCAACTGAATAACTCGCTTAGTTAAAAATTGAAATAGCGTTTTTGTTGATATTTGTGATCAAAACCTTTGAATAGGCTATTATTATTGAATGTCTTAACTATTTTGTACTTTAATATTGCATCTGCAATAGTTTCTGCATTAGAATGGTTGTGGGTAAAAGCAGGACAGTACGTTTTACAGATATAGATTAGTATTCATTAAAATGTATCTTTTTATGAATATTAAGACAGTAATTTTGTGAAACGTTTTAAGTAAATATAATTTAATCGAAACCTTATTGTTTTTACAGAATAATTTGCAAAACTCTATTTATGATTCTTTATAATTATTCATTTCATTTAATGTTTTAATGTTTCCATGTTTCAATTTCAATTCAGTTAAACTTTCTCTAATATTGAAAACACATACAGAATTTTCAAAAATTATTGAGAAATATATATAACTACTGTGGAGCTGCAACATCAATTCGCTGGGTTTTATTGCGCCTTTTGCCAAGTGGAAGCTAATTCTGAACTACAGAAGGGATGCAGTGGAGAAAGTAGGAAATAGGAAATAGGCATTGCTCGCTTGCAGGCTGCGCGTTATAAAAGCCTATTTCCTATAAATACGTGAAACTAGGCACGAAATTGCCAAATTTTCATGTTCATGGCTTATTTTAACGCTGAGACTAGAATGGCACAATCGCTCCCGGACAATCCGAAGCTTATATAGTTTGCATTGCAGCTCAGTTCAATGAAATTTATCACAAAACCAGCATTTTAGAACCTAACAAAGACAGTTCGGGCCTCATTTTAGGCCGTTTGCTGCCCAAAGACAGTTCGGCATTCCTGCAGCCAATCCTGAAGTTACAAGCCGATCCTGAAATGGATCCTGTTTTTAGACACCCGATCCTGAACTCTTCAGTAGTCTAAAGACCTGTCCACAGGCTCAGTCGTATATGTCGCGTGTAGCGTGGCTCAGAAACTACAGAATTACTCAACTACTGAACCCATACTAAATGTTCAGTATTGTTTTATGCAGCAGATCCCTGGCTGGGGTACAATTATACAGGAACAAGACCAGCAATTTCATTTAATTTAAGAGTGGTCACTAAAACCAGGATTGGGATCGGGATCAGGATAAAGAACGAACTATTTTGGAAAGAGAACTGAAACTAAAACTGAAACTAGTTTGAATAAAAACTGAAATTATGACTGTGAAACAGTTTGAATCTTTCTTCTAAACTTGATTGTTTGAAAACCATTCATTCCATCCCTGTTGGGTGTAGAATAGTGTTGTTTCAGTAAACGATTTTAGTTTGTTTCAGTTTCAGTCTGGAACACAAATAGTTTCAGTTTCAGTCCGGGAATACAAAGTTGTCTCAGTTTCAGTTTTAGTTTCAGGCGGAGTTTCAGTTTCAATTTCAGGTCATTAAGAAAAGTGCAGCTTCTAGCATACAGAAATCATATAAAGCATACATGCATTTATGTTTATTTAGACTCTCAATGTTAACGAAATAACGGCATAAAACCTTCAAAACTTCATTTTTTGAGGAATGCCTGAAACTAGTTTCAGTTTGAGTTTCAGGTCTTTGTCTTTACTCGAATTAGTTTGTTTCAGTCGACGGCCTAATTAGGTCTCCTCCCAAAATAGTTTCCGTTTAAGTTTCAGTTTCACTGCCTATCACTGAAACCTGTACAACTTGAAGCATAGTTGCAGTTTCAGTTTCAGTGCCTGAAACATCGATAGTTACAGAGATTTCATGAAACGGAGGTGACTAAAACCAGGATCGGGATTTGCCTCAGGGTCAGGATCAATTTCAGGATCAGGATCAGGATCGGGTGACTAAAAACAGGATCCATTTCAGGATCGGCTAAAAACTTCAGGATCAGCTTAAGGGTCGGCTTATGAGTTCAGGATTCGACTTAGGGGTGGATCCTGAGTTCAGTGTCGGGTATCTAAAAACAGGATCCATTTCAGAATCGGCGTGTAACTACAGGATTGGCTGCAGGAATGCCGAACTGTCTTTGGGCAGCAAACGGCCTAAAATGTGGCCCGAACTGTCTTTGTTAGGTTCTAAAATGCTGGTTTTGTGATAAATTTCGTTGAACTGAGCTGCAATGCAAACTATATAAGCTTCGGATCTAGAATCCTGCCTAAGCGCGATCCTGAAGTTATGTACAAGCCGATCCTGAAGTGAATCCTGTTTTCTAGACACCCGATCCTGATCCTGATCCCGATCCTGGTTTTAGTTACCTCCTTCACGAACCGATGTTGTATGATGAAAATGGCACGCAGACAAACTTTTGTGTAGACCTGTAAGAGTCGAGTCCTGTTTTACCAGATCTTGAACCTTGGATTCACTTCAAAGCCCTATCCTGATGCCAATTCTGAATTTGACAAACTCTTTTCTTTCTGATTCCTGGTTTCAGACCTATGTTCATGTTCCTGTTCCAGATTTCCAGGTTCTTCCTCAGAATTCGACTGCCAAAGGCATACTTATACATCTGGTTATTTATTAGTTAATTGTAACTTTAACTGAGGAATCGTAAGTAAAAGCGAAATTATGGAAATTTCATGAAAAATTTATTTTGGCATAGCAACTTGAATTCTCAAATAAATTAATTGGGTCTTGTCCACGTCCTTGCCCTTGTCTACCCCCCCAGTACTCAAAATCCTTAAAACTTGACCAAATGAGCTAAAATTTGGTGTGGGTATGTTTTCGACTACGCTGAGTTCAAATATTGCAAAATTTTTCGATTTCGCTAAGTTAGATTTTTTTCGATTTCTAAGGGGGGGACCAAGGGAAACCGGAAAATTTTTTGTCTTCGATTTTGTTGAAAAGATGTATATAGGGGTTTTCGGGGTCGTAGAACACGAATCTGGAGTCCGTTTAGCACAGTATAAGCTTACATCTTAAGCTTAAATCTTTAGCTTATGCTGAGCTAACGGAAAGCTGAATCGAAAAACGGACTTTAGATTCGTGTTCTACGACCCAGAAAACCCCTATATACATTTTTTCAGCAAAATCGAAGACAAACAATTTTTCGGTTTCCCTTGGTCCCCCCTTAGAAATCGAAAAATTTCGAATTTCGCGAAATCGAAAAATTTTGCGATATTTGAACTCAGCGTGGTCGAAAACATACCCACACCAAATTTTAGCTCATTTGGTCAAGTTTTAAGGATTTTGAGTACTGGGGGGGGTAATCGAGACAAGACCCAATTAATTTTGAACAACATTGGTTCGATTTGTAATTTATTTTTAGATTGTCTAAATATATTTTAAAATAATTTAATTTAGAAAGTAGTAAATTTAATATAAATTTTACAGTCTGTTTGGATATCAGTTTTCTGAGAAATATATATAACTACAGTAGAGTTGAAACATTAACTCACTAGGTTTCACACCTTTCATAGCGACGCTGGATCACGTGAAAATGTAACTGCGCTAAAGTTTAAATTTGAAACAAAGTAGGAAATAGAACTTAGGAAGTAGGCGAACTAAGAAGGCAGCGCGTTCGCTCTATTAGAGCTCTTGCATTAGCTTGAAAACTCTAAATTCGCTATATTTAATCCTACTTTAACCTGAACTAAGAATGGCCACCACGTCCACTGACAATTTAACCCATGATAAACAAATTTAATCGTGTTTGATTTGATCAATACGAAATACTGGATGCGCAAATGGTTTGATAAGTATGTGTTGTGGAAGTCAGCGTAATATTTTTGTCTTTTTTATTCTATAACGTGACAGAACTATAATTATTAGACTTAAGCAAAACCGTATTTTAGTACGTAATTGTTATATGATAGTTAACTTAAAGGAATATGCTAGCTGGTAGTAGTAGTAAGCAGACTTTAACATGAGACTCGGTTGGATTAAAGTTAACCTTTAATGACAATTTTCAAATAACGGATCACTAAAATTCAGTTACTTCAGCATTAGTTATCATATTCCAAGTCATTTTGCAACTCGTCAAGCTGTTCCATTAGTTGTTCGTTTTGGCCAATTATATGCTTCAAATTGTCATTCTAACATTTCTGGTCACTTTCTAAGCGCCGGACCTTCGACCGAATTCTGCAGCCTTTACCTTCATAGGTGCGCTTTTCGGCCATGGAACCTCCTAGTGATAAACCGCTGGTGCCAGCTCGATCCAAACTTGCTGGATTTGATTCCTTCCGCCCAGTTCGGGCAGCGGCTGGAAATTTCGAACCGGAAGTAATCGCACAACAATACGATGATACGTGTAGCTCCTTTTTCGTCTTTCTTATACAAGCCTTGATCAAACAATAATGACAGGAACTCTGTACCTTGTTGCTGCGATAGACAGCTAGCAATGGCGGTGATGCTTTCTGCGGGCACCCCTGCAAATTTGTAGTAAAAAAGACATGTGTGCACACAGACACAGACACAGACACAGACCAGTGTTGGGCGCGGGCTGCGGGGACCCGCTGGGCGGGGCGGGGCGAGCCGAAAATTAGTACCAGCGATGGCCCACGCGGGCCGATTTTTGGTGAGACAGGGAAAGAAATTTTTTATTTTTCACGAATTCTAACATTATAAGGGAAGTTTTCCTTATTGAAATACATTTTGTCTTCCTTATCTTCCTTTTCCCATCTGGACAACACACAGAATTTGAGGTTGAGAACTTTGCGGGTACGTTTTCTATTAAAAACGGGAGAAATGAGTATCATAACATATTTCCAGTACCAATTTTCTCATATATTTTCGTATTTGTATTCGTATTCGTATTATTCGTATTCTCATCGTATTTGCCAAAAATTTTCTCGGTTTGTGGGGGGCCCGCCCCCTTACACCCCCCCTTGGGTGTTTTCCACTATGGCGTCGAATGCCAATGTGCTTTGTCATGTGTCAGTCAGTACTTGTTGAGTTGTTATAACTAATAATGTTATATGAATTAACAAAATTTGTAACCAATAATACTGCACTACGCATCACCTATACGCTTCTTTGTTTATTGATACTGACTTTATTCAAAATTCAAGAAATTACAAATGCAATTTACACAAAAATGCATTAGCGTTAGGTGCTTTAGTTAGACGTAACTGATGACAAATTAATCTTTTTAAACATTAATTAAATTAAACATTTAAACATTTTCATTAAGGATTTATCCGTAATTGCAAAAAAATCTCCAACTTCTGGGGGGCTTCGCTCCCCAGACCCTCGCTGCTCACTTGCCATAATCTTTTCGGGATTCAGTAGTTATCAGAGTTTTCGAATCAGAATTAATATGTTTAAATATATACTACCTTTCTTCTCAATGCTATTAATTTAATAGTTATTTAACTATATAATTTTTAATTAATAATTATAATTATAATAATTATTTATAATTAAATTGTACACACCTTCTAAATTCATCTTGATTATATGATATAAGCCAGTCATCACTATATCAGGGCTGGTATCCTTGTGAAGACAATACGTACTCAATATGGTACGGTATATCCGCAATGCGGTCACAGACTTAAATTGATCCGGTCTCGCTACCATAAATTAGAGGTCCTCTTTGTTGAGCCCACGTAGTATACGCGGCGCATTAGGCGTCGTTTCAATCTGGCATGGCTCGTCGTTCACCAGTTTTTTTAAATTTGACAATAGGTCATAGTCTTCCATATGTTCCATTTTCTATAAAATAAGTCAGAAGTAAATATTTTTGGTTAATTTTTTAAAGATCAGCTACTTGCAAACTAGCACTTGAACTTGCGTTTACAAGTTCTCAAGTCTGGCAAGTTGCCTAGCTAATTTCCGCAAGTAGCAGGAAAAGTTTTATGAAACGCTAGCAACTTGAACTTGCAGTTCAAGTGCAAGTGCAAGTTCAAGTTGCAAGATTTTTATGAAATTGGCCCCTGGACGCAATTACCTGGATATACTAGGTATACACAGTTAAGTTACTTAGAGACTAGAGAATATAGAACAATAATGTACCTAACAGCTTTTCTAGTCATTAATGCAAGAACAGTAAATTATAGTCACTTCACTCATCATTGCATTAGTAAGAAAGGATTCTGGCCATGGATTAGGAAATCGACAAAAGCAACTCATTCATATTTATATATACTTAGCTACTTAGCTATATATAGCTACCAAAGCACATCTGGCAGAGTTGCAATCGCCGATATATACTGTAGATACCCATTCCAATTTTGAGTTCCTAAATTTTTGTTCAGAGCTGTCAATTGCCATCATAGACGCATGCATAAATCGGCTGAGAATGTCTGTCGATCGAGAAGTATTGACAGGCAACCTTAAGTTCTTTAACCTCGCAACTCGCAACCTCCTAACAGCTCAATAGAGGAATATTGCCGTTTTGCAACTGTGGCTTGATTCCTGGAAACCTGGAATCGATATGTATATTTCCTATCAACACAGCTAACAACGTATTCTCGTACCGAAAGCACCTATAGTTTCCATCGAATTTGACAACTGGGACGACCTAAGGTCTCGTGAGCTGACACTGAAAAGACAGCTGACAACTCAAAAGACCAACAATAAGTAGAGTCAACCAACAGCAAAAAGAGTAAACAGATGTGGCAGAATTAACAAATTCAACGGCTCATAAACTGGAACAGTTCAAAAGCAACGTGGCCAAACAAGTTCAAAAGCGAACTGGACGAGCATGTTCAACAGACTCTACAGATTCAACACGCTCAACAGCCTCTATTGATTGAACAGGTTCAACAGACTCTACAGATTCAACAGGCTCAACAGACTCTACACCTTCTACACACTCAACAGACTCAACAAGTACAACAGACTCAACAAGATCAACAGACTCCACACACTCAACAGACTCTACACCCTCTACACACTCAACAAGTTCAAAGACTCAACAGACTCAACACCATCTACAAACTCAACACACTCTATAGACTCAACAGATTCAACAGACTCAACAAGATCAACAGACTCTACACCCTCTACAGATTCAACAGGCTCAACAGACTCAACACCATCTACAGACTCAACAGACTCAACACCATCTACAGACTCAACAGACTCACCACCATCTACAGACTCAACAGACTCAACACCATCTACAGACTCAACAGACTCTACACACTCAACAGACTCTACACCCTCTACACACTCAACAAGTTCAACAGACTCAACAGACTCAACACCATAAACAGACTCTACACTCTCAACAGACTCTACACCATCTACAGACTCAACAGACTCAACAAGATCAACAGACTCAACAAGTTCAACAGACTCAACAGACTCAACGCCATCTACAGACTCTACACTCTCAACAGACTCTACACCATCTACAGACTCAACAGACTCAACAAGATCAACAATGTATAATTTTATAGTATTACAGATGTATAGTATTACAATATAATTGGTCAGCAAGCCCTCAGTCTTAGTCATGAAATTTACTTGACTTGTAAGTCCGCACCACCAAATCTGAGGTCCGCACCACCGTGTCTGCACCTACTTTCAGCTGCTGTCTGCAACAACGCGACGTAATAAAATTGGCTACAATTGACTGCAGCGCTTACACATGTCTAGTTCTATAGCATATGAGGTCAACAAGGCCTTAGTCTAAGTCATAAGCTTCACCTGTCTTTTTAGTTCGCACCACCAAATCTGAGGTCTGCACCACCGTGCCTGAACCTACTTTCAGTTGTTGTTTGCAGCATAGCTACGTAAGGAAATTGGCTTCGACTTACTGTAATGCTTACAGATGTATAGTATTGCAATATAATTGGTCAACAAGCCCTCAGTCTTAGTCATGAACTTTACTTGACTTGTAAGTCCGCACCACCAAATCTGAGGTCCGCACCACCGTGTGTGCACCTACTTTCAGCTGCTGTCTGCAGCAAAGTGTGGTAATGAATTTGTCTCCGACTTATTGTAACGCTTACAGATGTATAGTATTGCAATATAATTGGTCAACAAGCCCTCAGTCTTAGTCATGAAATTTACTTGACGTGTAAGTCCGCACCACCAAATCTGAGGTCCGCACCACCGTGTCTGCACCTACTTTCAGCTGCTGTCTGCAACAACGCGACGTAATAAAATTGGCTACAATTGACTGCAGCGCTTACACATGTCTAGTTCCATAGCATATGAGGTCAACAAGGCCTTAGACTAAGTCATAAGCTTCACCTGTCTTTTTAGTCCGCACCACCAAATCTGAGGTCTGCACCACCGTGCCTGAACCTACTTTCAGCTGTTGTTTGGAGCATAGCTACGTAATGAAATTGGCTCCGACTTACTGTAACGCTTACAGATGTATAGTATTACAATATAATTGGTCAACAAGCCCTCAGTCTTAGTCATGAAATTTACTTGACTTGTAAGTCCGCACCACCAAATCTGAGGTCCGCACCACCGTGTCTGCACCTACTTTCAGCTGCTGTCTGCAACAACGCGACGTAATAAAATTGGCTACAATTGACTGCAGCGCTTACACCTGTCTAGATCTATAGCATATGAGAAGCATATCTACATACTCAACAAGTTCAACAGACTCAACATACTCAACACCATAAACAGACTCTACACTCTCAACAGACTCTACACCATCTACAGACTCAACAGACTCAACAAGATCAACAGACTCAACAAGTTCAACAGGCTCAACAGACTCAACGCCATCTACAGACTCTACACTCTCAACAGACTCTACACCATCTACAGACTCAACAGACTCAACAAGATCAACAATGTATAATTTTATAGTATTACAGATGTATAGTATTACAATATAATTGGTCAGCAAGCCCTCAGTCTTAGTCATGAAATTTACTTGACTTGTAAGTTCGCACCACCAAATCTGGGGCCGCACCACCGTGTCTGCACCTACTTTCAGCTGCTGTCTGCAACAACGCGACGTAATAAAATTGCCTGCAATTGACTGCAGCGCTTACACATGTCTAGTTCCATAGCATATGAGGTCAACAAGGCCTTAGACTAAGTCATAAGCTTCACCTGTCTTTTTAGTCCGCACCACCAAATCTGAGGTCTGCACCACCGTGCCTGAACCTACTTTCAGTTGTTGTTTGCAGCATAGCTACGTAATGAAATTGGCTTCGACTTACTGTAATGCTTACAGATGTATAGTATTGCAATATAATTGGTCAACAAGCCCTCAGTCTTAGTCATGAACTTTACTTGACTTGTAAGTCCGCACCACCAAATCTGAGGTCCGCACCACCGTGTGTGCACCTACTTTCAGCTGCTGTCTGCAGCAAAGTGTGGTAATGAATTTGTCTCCGACTTATTGTAACGCTTACAGATGTATAGTATTGCAATATAATTGGTCAACAAGCCCTCAGTCTTAGTCATGAAATTTACTTGACTTGTAAGTCCGCACCACCAAATCTGAGGTCCGCACCACCGTGTCTGCACCTACTTTCAGCTGCTGTCTGCAACAACGCGACGTAATAAAATTGGCTACAATTGACTGCAGCGCTTACACATGTCTAGTTCCATAGCATATGAGGTCAACAAGGCCTTAGACTAAGTCATAAGCTTCACCTGTCTTTTTAGTCCGCACCACCAAATCTGAGGTCTGCACCACCGTGCCTGAACCTACTTTCAGCTGTTGTTTGGAGCATAGCTACGTAATGAATTGGCTCCGACTTACTGTAACGCTTACAGATGTATAGTATTACAATATAATTGGTCAACAAGCCCTCAGTCTTAGTCATGAAATTTACTTGACTTGTAAGTCCGCACCACCAAATCTGAGGTCCGCACCACCGTGTCTGCACCTACTTTCAGCTGCTGTCTGCAACAACGCGACGTAATAAAATTGGCTACAATTGACTGCAGCGCTTACACCTGTCTAGATCTATAGCATATGAGAAGCATATCTACATACTCAACAAGTTCAACAGACTCAACATACTCAACACCATAAACAGACTCTACACTCTCAACAGACTCTACACCATCTACAGACTCAACAGACTCAACAAGATCAACAGACTCAACAAGTTCAACAGACTCAACAGACTCAACGCCATCTACAGACTCTACACTCTCAACAGACTCTACACCATCTACAGACTCAACAGACTCAACAAGATCAACAATGTATAATTTTATAGTATTACAGATGTATAGTATTACAATATAATTGGTCAGCAAGCCCTCAGTCTTAGTCATGAAATTTACTTGACTTGTAAGTTCGCACCACCAAATCTGGGGCCGCACCACCGTGTCTGCACCTACTTTCAGCTGCTGTCTGCAACAACGCGGCGTAATAAAATTGCCTGCAATTGACTGCAGCGCTTACACATGTCTAGTTCCATAGCATATGAGGTCAACAAGGCCTTAGACTAAGTCATAAGCTTCACCTGTCTTTTTAGTCCGCACCACCAAATCTGAGGTCTGCACCACCGTGCCTGAACCTACTTTCAGTTGTTGTTTGCAGCATAGCTACGTAATGAAATTGGCTTCGACTTACTGTAATGCTTACAGATGTATAGTATTGCAATATAATTGGTCAACAAGCCCTCAGTCTTAGTCATGAACTTTACTTGACTTGTAAGTCCGCACCACCAAATCTGAGGTCCGCACCACCGTGTGTGCACCTACTTTCAGCTGCTGTCTGCAGCAAAGTGTGGTAATGAATTTGTCTCCGACTTATTGTAACGCTTACAGATGTATAGTATTGCAATATAATTGGTCAACAAGCCCTCAGTCTTAGTCATGAAATTTACTTGACTTGTAAGTCCGCACCACCAAATCTGAGGTCCGCACCACCGTGTCTGCACCTACTTTCAGCTGCTGTCTGCAACAACGCGACGTAATAAAATTGGCTACAATTGACTGCAGCGCTTACACATGTCTAGTTCCATAGCATATGAGGTCAACAAGGCCTTAGACTAAGTCATAAGCTTCACCTGTCTTTTTAGTCCGCACCACCAAATCTGAGGTCTGCACCACCGTTCCTGAACCTACTTTCAGCTGTTGTTTGGAGCATAGCTACGTAATGAATTGGCTCCGACTTACTGTAACGCTTACAGATGTATAGTATTACAATATAATTGGTCAACAAGCCCTCAGTCTTAGTCATGATATTTACTTGACTTGTAAGTCCGCACCACCAAATCTGAGGTCCGCACCACCGTGTCTGCACCTACTTTCAGCTGCTGTCTGCAACAACGCGACGTAATAAAATTGGCTACAATTGACTGCAGCGCTTACACCTGTCTAGTTCTATAGCATATGAGAAGCATATCTACATACTCAACAAGTTCAACAGACTCAACATACTCAACACCATAAACAGACTCTACACTCTCAACAGACTCTACACCATCTACAGACTCAACAGACTCAACAAGATCAACAGACTCAACAAGATCAACAATGTATAATTTTATAGTATTACAGATGTATAGTATTACAATATAATTGGTCAGCAAGCCCTCAGTCTTAGTCATGAAATTTACTTGACTTGTAAGTCCGCACCACCAAATCTGAGGTCCGCACCACCGTGTCTGCACCTACTTTCAGCTGCTGTCTGCAACAACGCGACGTAATAAAATTGGCTACAATTGACTGCAGCGCTTACACATGTCTAGTTCTATAGCATATGAGGTCAACAAGGCCTTAGTCTAAGTCATAAGCTTCACCTGTCTTTTTAGTTCGCACCACCAAATCTGAGGTCTGCACCACCGTGCCTGAACCTACTTTCAGTTGTTGTTTGCAGCATAGCTACGTAAGGAAATTGGCTTCGACTTACTGTAATGCTTACAGATGTATAGTATTGCAATATAATTGGTCAACAAGCCCTCAGTCTTAGTCATGAACTTTACTTGACTTGTAAGTCCGCACCACCAAATCTGAGGTCCGCACCACCGTGTGTGCACCTACTTTCAGCTGCTGTCTGCAGCAAAGTGTGGTAATGAATTTGTCTCCGACTTATTGTAACGCTTACAGATGTATAGTATTGCAATATAATTGGTCAACAAGCCCTCAGTCTTAGTCATGAAATTTACTTGACGTGTAAGTCCGCACCACCAAATCTGAGATCCGCACCACCGTGTCTGCACCTACTTTCAGCTGCTGTCTGCAACAACGCGACGTAATAAAATTGGCTACAATTGACTGCAGCGCTTACACATGTCTAGTTCCATAGCATATGAGGTCAACAAGGCCTTAGACTAAGTCATAAGCTTCACCTGTCTTTTTAGTCCGCACCACCAAATCTGAGGTCTGCACCACCGTGCCTGAACCTACTTTCAGCTGTTGTTTGGAGCATAGCTACGTAATGAAATTGGCTCCGACTTACTGTAACGCTTACAGATGTATAGTATTACAATATAATTGGTCAACAAGCCCTCAGTCTTAGTCATGAAATTTACTTGACTTGTAAGTCCGCACCACCAAATCTGAGGTCCGCACCACCGTGTCTGCACCTACTTTCAGCTGCTGTCTGCAACAACGCGACGTAATAAAATTGGCTACAATTGACTGCAGCGCTTACACCTGTCTAGATCTATAGCATATGAGAAGCATATCTACATACTCAACAAGTTCAACAGACTCAACATACTCAACACCATAAACAGACTCTACACTCTCAACAGACTCTACACCATCTACAGACTCAACAGACTCAACAAGATCAACAGACTCAACAAGTTCAACAGACTCAACAGACTCAACGCCATCTACAGACTCTACACTCTCAACAGACTCTACACCATCTACAGACTCAACAGACTCAACAAGATCAACAATGTATAATTTTATAGTATTACAGATGTATAGTATTACAATATAATTGGTCAGCAAGCCCTCAGTCTTAGTCATGAAATTTACTTGACTTGTAAGTTCGCACCACCAAATCTGGGGCCGCACCACCGTGTCTGCACCTACTTTCAGCTGCTGTCTGCAACAACGCGACGTAATAAAATTGGCTGCAATTGACTGCAGCGCTTACACATGTCTAGTTCCATAGCATATGAGGTCAACAAGGCCTTAGACTAAGTCATAAGCTTCACCTGTCTTTTTAGTCCGCACCACCAAATCTGAGGTCTGCACCACCGTGCCTGAACCTACTTTCAGTTGTTGTTTGCAGCATAGCTACGTAATGAAATTGGCTTCGACTTACTGTAATGCTTACAGATGTATAGTATTGCAATATAATTGGTCAACAAGCCCTCAGTCTTAGTCATGAACTTTACTTGACTTGTAAGTCCGCACCACCAAATCTGAGGTCCGCACCACCGTGTGTGCACCTACTTTCAGCTGCTGTCTGCAGCAAAGTGTGGTAATGAATTTGTCTCCGACTTATTGTAACGCTTACAGATGTATAGTATTGCAATATAATTGATCAACAAGCCCTCAGTCTTAGTCATGAAATTTACTTGACTTGTAAGTCCGCACCACCAAATCTGAGGTCCGCACCACCGTGTCTGCACCTACTTTCAGCTGCTGTCTGCAACAACGCGACGTAATAAAATTGGCTACAATTGACTGCAGCGCTTACACATGTCTAGTTCCATAGCATATGAGGTCAACAAGGCCTTAGACTAAGTCATAAGCTTCACCTGTCTTTTTAGTCCGCACCACCAAATCTGAGGTCTGCACCACCGTGCCTGAACCTACTTTCAGCTGTTGTTTGGAGCATAGCTACGTAATGAATTGGCTCCGACTTACTGTAACGCTTACAGATGTATAGTATTACAATATAATTGGTCAGCAAGCCCTCAGTCTTAGTCATGAAATTTACTTGACTTGTAAGTTCGCACCACCAAATCTGAGGTCCGCACCACCGTGTCTGCACCTACTTTCAGCTGCTGTCTGCAACAACGCGACGTAATAAAATTGGCTACAATTGACTACAGCGCTTACACCTGTCTAGTTCTATAGCATATGAGAAGCATATCTACATACTCAACAAGTTCAACAGACTCAACATACTCAACACCATAAACAGACTCTACACTCTCAACAGACTCTACACCATCTACAGACTCAACAGACTCAACAAGATCAACAGACTCAACAAGTTCAACAGACTCAACAGACTCAACGCCATCTACAGACTCTACACTCTCAACAGACTCTACACCATCTACAGACTCAACAGACTCAACAAGATCAACAATGTATAATTTTATAGTATTACAGATGTATAGTATTACAATATAATTGGTCAGCAAGCCCTCAGTCTTAGTCATGAAATTTACTTGACTTGTAAGTACGCACCACCAAATCTGAGGTCCGCACCACCGTGTCTGCACCTACTTTCAGCTGCTGTCTGCAACAACGCGACGTAATAAAATTGGCTACAATTGACTGCAGCGCTTACACATGTCTAGTTCTATAGCATATGAGGTCAACAAGGCCTTAGTCTAAGTCAAGAAGGCCCCCAAAAGGGGGAATGGTTCTGCAACTGAGCACGAGGTATACTAATGCGCTGATTTTATTTAAAAGATAATTCCGAATTTTGAAAACAGGTGGACTCAAGTTAACGTTCTGCACCACACCTAGACCTAACTCGCCATTTCTGAAAACAAAAGTATTTTCGCTAAACTTACCGCAATGCTTTACCGCTTAATATTGCATTGTTATAAGGCTTTCGCACCAAATAGCCATTTTAAAGTGGTCCCGTTTTATAATCATAACTAGGATCGGCTTCAAACTAAGGATTGGCTTTTTATTTCAGAGTCGAGTCTAGGGTCTGATTCTAACTTCGGGATTGAGTCTAAACGGGAAGTTTATAAGTCAATTCTGAAATGGGCCTGATTTTATACACCCGCTCATATGGGATGCACTCAAAGAGACGGTCCGGGTGCTAAAAACCAATCTGAAATTGATCTTGCTGTTAATTCTGAACACGATATTGGGTTTAGTGATGTTCCTAGTGTCAAAATCCTGGGTACATTAGCATGAATTAATATTGCTTTTGTAGGTATTAACTATCAGATTTTATTCTCTGGATTTTTTTCTAAAACCTAATGAAACTTTCCAATTTTCAAGTCCTTCAAGTAATGTTTGCAAATTTTCAAACTTAGAGACGAAAGCTAGTTGAGAACAGTACTGTGGTGCTACTAATCAGCCAAGTTGCCAACTAAGAACTGTTTGCCGATGTTGATTACCTAATTTGCATAAATAAGACATCTTTGACAGCAATTCTGTGGAATCAAAAATCAGCGGGGGGGGGTGCCAACATGAGCACAATTGGAAAACTGACTTTGGGGAACCGGACGAAAAATTTAACCATATCTCAAGCCACAATAGATCTCGCAGACATAAACCCAGAATTAAAAGAAGTTAAAATAGCTGAGTTTGCAAGCAGCAGGCCTCCTCCGGCTAAAAAAACGAGCAGTGGCAACATACTAAGCCAATGCTGAAGATAGGAAGAGCAAAAGCAGAGAAGGGCGTCCATAGTGCTAAACATGGCTATTTTCCGTGACAATAGTTCTGCCTCCAGGCAGAACAAAAATCGAATTTCGCTAAATCGAAAGATCTTGCGATATTTGAACTCAGCGTGGTCGAAAACATACCCGTACCCAATTTTAGCTCATTTGGTCAAGTTTTAAAATTTTGGGTGGCGGGGGGGGTAAAATGGGAAAGACCCTAAAATTATATAGCAGTCCATCCAGGACATTTGCCTTGTCATCAACATTCAATTTTTTTCTTACTAAAAAGTTCTGCAAAATAATACTTACATCAAAACTTGTCGTTTCTATCTACCACTTTTAGAAATATAACGAATTTCAACAAAAGCTATCGGATGATCTTGTATGTATAATCATTCTGAGCAAAGAATATTACTTTGCTAAGCTGGTGAAATTTTCCTGGTTTTGCAAAACGGACAAAATGACTTTTCATCATTTCATTGGACCAAAACATTCCTGTAACAAGAAAATTCCATTACACTTATTATTACACAATTATTGTAACATATGAGAAACACGATAGGTGACACAATAAATAAAGTTGTAATGAAACAAATCGAATAAAAATCAATCAAACAAAATATAGCCTTACAACACACCAAACAACCACGAAAAACCATTTTGGAGAACCACTTTGCCAAGTTGTGCTACGAATTCAACCTATTTTACAGTAGGTAAAAATTGCTTATATTGCTGTAAGGGAAGCAGGCATACGAAAGATAGCCTGATATGGGAGTTCAGCTGATGGTCCTGTGGTGTAGTTGGTTAGCATGTCTGCTCCGGAGTCAGAAGGGCCGTGGTTCAAAATTTCTTCGCCAATTCTTTAATTTCAATGGTGAGTGAAAAGCTGAACCCCCCTCTTCCCTTCTCTCTTCTCTCTTCTAGGTCCTGGTTTTGTGGGTACAAGGGTGTCTGACACCTCCCGTCTTGGGCTTGTCCTTGGTTTCTTCTTGGTCCACCAGCCCTGGTAGAAGCGCTACATGTGTCGATGTTGTCTCAGGACACGGATTGAACTCCTGTCGCCGGTCCCCCAGTAGTTGCTTCTGGTTGGTTGGATCTAACAGGGGTCAAGGAACGTGCGTTGGGGGAGCAGCTGGACGTGCTCTCGGTTCGATTCCGAGTTGAGTAAGCCGCGGGAGCGTCTTAAATGAAACCCGGGGGAAATGTAAGGGAAGCAGGCATAGGAAAGATTGATAAGCCTGAAATGGGAGTTCAGCTGATGGCCCTGTGGTGTAGTTGGTTAGCATGTCTGCTCTGGAGTCAGAAGGGCCGTGGTTCGAAACCGACGCCTCCCGTCTTGGGCTTGTCCTTGGTTTCTTCTTGGTTCAGCCCTGGTAGAAGCGCTACAGTGCACATTGAGACTTAAGGGGGGGGGGGTCGCGAATTTTCGAAAATCTCCGATTTTTCTCATTTTCACATATTTTGTAGTCCCCATGGGTCCCCAAAACAAGACAGTTGCGTTTGTTGCAAAACTTACCCTATCATTCACAATAGTCCTCCAAAGGTGGCCCCGACATGTGTTAAACATAGGAAAATTAAAAAGTTAGGAAAATTTCGCGGTAACCAAAAGTTTGAGCGCTGTGCAAGAGTAAACGAGCTATAGCTGGGCAAAATGTTAATCTGGACTAGGTAGCGTGTTAATATCTATATGAGGTATTTTTGTGTTAGCTCAGTGATTTTCTAAAAATTTTCAAAATTGGGTGAAGCCGGTTTTTGCACAAATTTGACTTACAAAAACGTCACCAAAGAAATATTTCGTCGTGGCCTGAACTAACCGTTTACTGCACAGATTTCTCGTATAGATATTAACACAGTACACAAATAGAGGTTCAATTTCCATACGCAAAATCCATGCTGCCACTTGTGGATAGTTCATACTTTTGGTTACCGCGTTGGCGTTTTGCCTCAAAATACATTTTCTCAATTTTTGGATATGTCGGGTGAAAGCCGATCTATTCCAACCAATTTCGGTGTGCCAGTTTGCACATATGAAAGGAAGATGTGTGCTACGTTTCACTGCAATTGCTGGTGTTTAACTGTGGACGCATGCCTCAGTGCGATGACGGAGTCCTATAGTCAAAAAATGGCAAATTTTCAAATTTTTAGAATTAGCCAAATTTTATATCAAATTGAAGCTCTCGATGTCCTGAACATTTTATCTAATTGCACCAAGTTTCTACAAAGCAGTATGAGGAAGTTAAAGCGCATTAAATTTTGAAGTAAATAACAGTCGGAAGGAGCTTGATCAAATCGTTCAAACGCCGTTTCTCGCTCGTTGCTTGGCGTATCATTGTCATTTGCACAGCAATAAATAGCCCAAGATAGAGGCTTCAATTTGATGTAGTGGCCATACCGTAGTGTTTTGTCATCCTATGTGTACACGTCTTCGAAGCCCTTACGAAATTGTAGGGATTAGAACTGCAACATCTCTTCACTGGATTGACCTTGGACTCTAAAAATTTGTCTTGCTTTTGGACACATATGGGGGTATATTATACCTAAAAATGAGTGAAATCGGTGACTATAAAATTTGGTACCCGGTGACCCCCCCCCCTTAGGCCCGGTTCATACTTCGTGTGTTTGTGCTTTGTCCTTTTGTGCTTTGTGCTTTGTGCTTTGTGCTTTGTGCGTTGTCCTTTTGTGCTTTGTGCTTCCCGGTTCATACTTTTTGGAAAAGCACAGTGCTTTATGCTTTTCTAATTCATACTTCAAAAATGTGCTTTTTGCTTTGTGCTTTTGTGCTTTCGGGTGTGCTTTCGAATGTTGAGCAGAGTTCAACATTTTGAGTTGTGCTTTTGTGCTTAGCCAATCAAATTCCAGTGTTTTTGGCATTATCCAACAGAATCAGAAGAGATAGAATACGGTATTAAGGAAGACATAGAAATAAATGATGGAAAAATAGGAAAATTATAAAAAATTAAAATGTAGGCATTTAATTTTAATTTAATTTCAATATGCTATCCTAACTTTGGTAATTTTTATAACCGCTTTGGCTCATTGGCTAACAAATATTTTCCAAATTATTTTATGTTGTTGCTTTGGCAAATATGTGGTTTAGAAGTTGATCAATGACAACCTTATATTTTTGTCTTTGAAATTTTTCAAACCTGCTTTTCTATTTAATTTGGGCGGAATACTTCTTGTGTATTCATGTCAGGTGACTAAATCTCGACGTGTGCTTTACTGTCCCCCACGGGAAGTATGAACGCGTCCTCGTGAGCACAAAGCACAAAGGACAAAGGACAAAAGCACAAAGGACAAAGCACAAAGCACTCATAGAAAAGGACAAAAGCACAAAGCACAAAAGCACAAAAAGTAATAGACTTCTTCTGCAGATGGCTCGGCTCGGTTTTTCAGATTACTTCCTCAAACTTTTCGTTTTCTATATCTGAGCTTCGATCGACTTTTGCTTCAGAAGCCGTTTAAGCACTGGTAATTTTCAAAGTTTCCTACAGTGTTAAAAATTATTTTTATTTTATTATTATTATATTATTGTTTGTTTTTTGCGTCCTGACTAAACCACTTTCCATTTCCCAATTTTTGAGAAAATGATTGAAAATGATGAAAAAACTGAGAAAGCCAGCTCTAAGATTTCCTTAACTTATCTTAGTCATCGGATATATAAGCTTGTTCAAGCCTTCATTCGACACTCTGCCATTCACATGCGAAGGAAAGTGTCCAGTTTCTTCAATTGCTTTTTGGAATTAGAATAAGAAGTTTTAAACAATTCGTCGAGTTTTACATTTTGCAAATCTACTTCAGAAAAGTGGAAAAAGAGAAGCCGAAGAAACAGCATGAACACGCTAAATAAAGCAATACAGGTTCCTGATTTTTCAAGCATGCTATTATTTAATTTATAGCCAAACAGAAGGAATAAGATCACTAACGTTGATGCAAATAAACATTTGAAATGTATCTAAAATACCAATCATCAGCTTCAGCGAGAGCTGAAACGAGCTTCAAACTTATGTAAGATGCTGGTATCGCCGGTGTAAATTTGACCCTGTAGGCTTCAGTTTTCTGAAAGGGGATGTACCTTTACAAATATCTTATTTTGGTGCTTTTCAACATTCTGGAACCAGTCCCGCATTTTTGATGAAAAGAAATTTTCTGGATAATTTCCTGGAGCATTAAGACCTATAGATCCAATCCAAAAATGCCCCTCGGTCCACATGTCCTTCATATCATCGATCCAAAAGAGCTTTTGGCCGATTCTACAGTTTTGAGAAATCGATGTTCAAAACTTTTTAGTCTTGTCTTGTCTTCCTCGCTTTCTACAGTAGAAAGCTCACCACGACGCCATTTCCCGTACAGTGCCCTGAGAACGTCCACATACAAGGATGCGCCCTCAACGTCAAAATACTGCAGGGCCTCCTCACATCGCCTCGGCTGTTCATAGGAGGCTGGGCGCCCAACACAACAAACCCAAATATCAACATCGACCATGTCTCCTCTTCCGTGTTAAAAATTCGGAATACAAAGCAGACGCCTCGTCCTCCAAAGTCACCCGCAAAACATCCCCGTAGACCTTGACCATATTGAATCACCAATACGGATGAATAACTAACTGTTGTCCCGCCAGCCAGCCACGCTACGTTCTTGGAAGTAGTGCTGGGACCGGTTCCGGTTCTTGACTACCGGTTCCGGTTCCAATTGGTATTTTTGATAAAAAAGCTAAAATCAAAAGATTTTTTATTTTTTGACAATTGCTATGAAAACTTAATATATTTAACTGCACAGAGCTATGAACGTGTTTTTAAACCATGTTTTTGCTTACTTTTTACTACTTATATATGTTACGGGCAGATGAGTAAATTGGACACTTCTGAAAGCGTCCAGACAGATAGATAAATTATGCATGTGTGTAGACAGATAGATAAATTATGCATGTGTGTAGACAGATAGATAAACTCTTACAATTATCGCATTCTGTCCGGACAGATGAGTAAATTATCTATGTGTCCAGAACAGGGTTGGACAGATGCGTAAATTTTTAAACTAAGAAGGAATAATGGAGAATATTTGTGTTTATATATACGTATGTATATAGCTGTAATTAAACTTCAGTACTGTTCTTCACTTTACTTTTATAGTTTATTCATTGTTCTAAAGCTTGCTACTATATTTTATTAGCTTATATTTTATTAAATTTTAAAATATCTTATTTGACCTTGTTAATTTTATGTATATAACATTTTAGTTTAATAATTATTTACTTATTTATATGAAATTTCAATTAACAAGAGATTAGGTAATATATACATACGTATATATATGAATAAATAATTATACGCTAGCATACCATAAAACGTAAAGATGTAAATTTAATTCTTGTTAATTTCACTGTTGGTTTCAATTTTAAGTTTCGCTAAAATGGCAGCACCAAAATTTCATAAGTAAATATAGTCAGGGGGGGGGGAACATGCCGGAAAAGAGGGGGAAAAACATGGTCGCCTACTCCCCAACCATAGCCGCTGCAGCTGCCTAGTATAGCCCATTAGAAAGAGCAAGTCTAGAAGTATACCCTACAGTACCAGATTGGTTTCTGAGTTCGAATCTGTAAGCACAGTACTTGACCAAAGTTGACCTCCCAAAATGGGCCAAAATGCTAAGGATTTTCGAAAGTTTGCAAGTATATATCTAACCAACTATCAAACTTTGGCTGCTATAAATTTGCATGCGGGCATAATTCGACTTGCTCTATCACATGGCAATAGTGGTTTTCCCCTACGTCAACCCAGTAAAAAAATTTGACCATGTTTTTTCCCCCACATTGGGTCCACTAGAGCGGGGAAAAAACATGGTGACCAAATTTTCAAATTTTTGCGTATGCTTCAGGAAGGCGTAACTAATGCTCCTATATGAAAGAGAATGCTTTAAAACCATTAAAAACCTCAAAATATGCCAATTTTGGGCATTTTTGAAGCTTCTAGCTCGAAAATTTGATTTGCAGCATCAACATGCTAGGTTTCATAAGTTTCAATGGTAAAAATGAAAATTTTCAAAAAACTTAAAAAATGATGGGATATTGCAATTTTTAGCACAACTAACTTATTTCTAGCGATATTCTGCATATTGTGTCCAGTTCCCAGCAGGTTTAATGCCCAAACAGGTTAGGTACGTCGGATTTGGCATTTTGACCAAAAAATCGGGTTTTAAGCTTGTTGTGACGCTAGAATGGTGCCTAGGTAGTTTTGCACGCTAAAAACAGCTGAAACAACGCTTTTAAACCACTCTAAATGGTTGCTTGCTAGAAATCCGTGCCATGTTTTTTCCCCGCACCAGGTTTTTTCCCCGATTGGCGGGTAAAAAAACCTGGACAAATCCTGTTACTGCCAAAGCTGAGAGAGGTGTAAGAGAAGTTTGAATATACGATTGGATAGGTATTTGCCCACGGTACGTAACGGTATACTCAAACCGATCCAAATCCAAACGAAGAAAAAGTTGGAGGCTTGCTTCCCTATTTAAGTTCCCCCCCCCCCCTGACTATACCTAAAATAATTAAAATTAATTATTAGTAGCGATCAATAATTGGAACGATATCTAATAAATGTTATATTAAATTAACAAGATCAAGTAAGAGATTTTTAAAATTTAATAAAATATAAGCAAATAAAATATTTTAGAACAATGCATAAACTATAAAAAATAAAGTGAAGAACAGTACTGAAGTTAAATACAGCAATAAACACAAATATTCTCTATTATTATTTCTTAGTTTAAAAATTTACGCATCTGTCCAACCTTGTTCTGGACACATAGATAATTTACTCATCTGTCCGGACAGAATGCGATAATTGTAAGAATTTATCTATCTGTCTGCGCACATGCATAATTTATCTATCTGTCTGGACACTTTCAGAAGTGTCCAATTTACTCATCTGCCCGTAACATATACAAATATTTACTGTGAAAGAGATATGGTCTGTTTCATTTTAACCAATGTGTTGGGGAAATTTTAGCTACCAGACGTTACCAAAATACTAAGTATTCTCAATCTAGATAAACATTTAGCTACTGCCCTGCAGAAAGCGAACGTCGCACAGAACTTTCCTCGACCAATTTCAAGCAGTCCAATAAAATTTGCTTATCGATTCAACACAGCTACAGTTACAATATTACAAAGCTTAATCATTGAAAAAGCAGCTAATCTCATCTCGGGGTCGAAGATTTTTTGAGATCGAAAACTATAGCAGAAAACATTTTGGAAAATCGTTGAATGAGAATTAAAACTTTTCGAGCACTTATACAGCACACAGGTACAACTAACTTCATACCTTGATTCAAATCCTTAATGCTTACCTTTGTCATCCTTAAAGAAGAGTTAACACTGAATACACCTTAGTTTTTCTATTTCTACAACCTTTTCAGAAAACTTAAAACATTGACTGAAAACTGTTATTAAAGACATCGTAAAATTGATATAAAATCTTCTGCCATTTACACAACAAGTCTTTTAAAAACAAAATTTCTTATCTAAATAAAAGTACAAAATAAAGTTAAATTTCAAATGCTAAATTCAAATTCATAAGAAAATTTTAAAATTAAAATTTTACAAAATAAACCTTGATTGAAGTTTCAAACAGCCAAAATTAACACTAGAACCGGCCGGTTCCAAAAGCCACCGGTTCCGGTTCCGTTTCAAAAAATCCTACTGGTTCCGGTTCCGGTTCTACAGGTTCTTTGGAACCGGTCCCAGCACTACTTGGAAGCGTCTCTGCGCAGCACCGGTTTTTTAGTCAAATCTCCCGCAAAGTCGTCCTTTCCGTGCATCCTTAAAATGGCGTACCAAACAGCCATTTCAATGCTGTCAAGAGTGGAGACAGAAATGGACAGAAGGAGGTCCACCATGACAGATCAGTGCCGCCTCAGTGGGGTAACCACACCGGTTTGCTCTACTGAGGTGTAAATGTTTAGCCACCTGAGCTTATTTGATTGGTTTGTCCAGCTTGCCGGCATGTAAAGGTGCAGGGGGTGATTTTTCGATTTAACTTCCTACATTCAAAGTGGATAACCATAACAACGTTATAGTTATCTGTATTGAGTGTCTCTGCGGAGAGGCCTCGCGACAGCTCACCAGCTAGCGGGCGGGAAGTGAACCCTAACTAACTAACTCAATGCTGTCAAAGGTTTGTCCCCCGAAAGCGGAGCCGATGTTTGCTGTAATACCGACAATACGGTGACAGTGGTTGTATGTAAATATCGACTAGACAAAATAGACAAAATCACAGCTGAAGAGAAGCATATAGCTGGATACTAAGTTTGATGGCCCCCGATTTCACTTATTTTCAGGCCAAATATACATGTGGTCCCATAACAAAACAAAATTCTTAAAGAGCGGTCAACTAAACTAATTGCAGTTAAAATCCTTACAACTGATAATTTCACAAATATTGTTGAGGAATAAAACGGGATAGGGCTACAAACAAACAAATTTGGCCGAAAGCCCAAATTAAATCCCTGCGCACATGCATTTATTACCATATAAATTACTAGGCTAAGTCAAGTACGAACAAGAAAAATCCTACAATCTCATTCCTACATAGGTCACACTTCAAGTCACTCATGTCTACCTTGTGGATACCTGGTGCAAGAAGATAAATGTTAAGAACATCTCGAGCTTCAAATTTGGTATAAGATTCGAATATGAATATAAATTTGGAAAAGTCAAAAATTTACAATTTTTGGCTATAGCCGCTCGTCGTCGTATTTGAGGCTTTTATCCAGGGTGAACACCAGCAACTGGATTGAATAGCATGCATCTGTGTTTTATGTGAGATACAGATTTTGGACTTGTGTTCTGCCAACCGGAAGAAAGACTACATTCAACTTCTCAGCAAAATTTGAGATAAAAGTTTTTCGGTTTCTGTTGTTAAACTTCAGTTTAAAACACTCAGTTATCAGCATACTGTTGAAGGAAATTATTAGATTTGCTGTAGATACTAGATACTTTATAGAAATGTACTACAAATAGAGCTTGTTGGATTGGTCTTTTGTTCGGTTAGGTACCCAGAAAAATCCTTGTCCATGTTTAGCCAAAGGTGAAACAAAACATTTTGTAATCAATCTTATGCTTTCAGCTTTAAGTTTAAGCTTGCATTGCACTGTGTTTACGAAACTTAGATAAAAACAAATTTCGAATTCATGATTGCGTGAAAACCGCTAGAGCAAATTCGAAGACTTTTTGTTTCCCCTTGAAAAACTTAAAAAAGCAGTTTTAATGTTTTCTTTTGCTAAAATTATTTAGATAATCCGGTGATAACTCCGTATACGCAGACCTGCGTATAAAATTTGCAAAACGCAACTATACATACTCAAATTTTGTATGGGTGTATTTTGACACATTTCTGATCGACCTGCACTAAAAATTTTAAATTAAAAAATTTATTTTTTTAAGTTTTGTAAGGGGAACCGAAATCTTTTTGTCCCGGAGTTTGCCGAAAAGCTGCATATGGCTTTTTCTGGGTCGCTGAGCAGGACTCCGAAATGCGTTTTTCGATTAAGCTTTTCATTAGCTCGCAGTAAGCTGAAGATGTAAGCTTAGCATGTATAAGCCTGCTGAGAGCTATGTAACTAAAAGCTTAATCGATGAACGGATTTTAGATTCGTAGTCACCGACCCAGAAATGTACATAGTTTTTGCAAAAACATGACCAAATTGTTTCCAGCGATTGTGGAGCATTTACTAGATTTTTTAACTTTAGAGGCCACACTTAAGGATGCAGGTTCCTCTAATTTTGATACCGTAGATTCTTTTGGATCGCCAGTGTTAGCAGTATTGGATGAAGATGTTTTCGTTGGTTTTTGGGAAATGTCCTGGGAAAAGTACCCCCAGCTGGAACGTTTGACACCCGGGAATACAAACATGCACTTAGAAAGGATTGTGGATATTATTAAGGATAGGACTTCGTGGTGGCGCAGATTACTGTTATGGAATTCTTCAAGAATCCAGGCTGGAAAATTCATACATGCGTTGTGTAATCAATAAAAGCAGAAAATCAATAAAAACGATAAATTAATAAAAGCAGGATATAAAGTTATGATTTATTTCCGCGGTAAGCATTTCAACTGTGTATACGCCTTTCTTAAATATTTTAAAGAAGGTAGTACAGCTACTGTCATATTTTAGTGGAAAGAAAAAGAGAATTCCAAGAAAGAAAGAAAGAATGAAAAGAAAAGAAAAAGAAAGAAAGAAACAAAGAAAGAAAAGTTGCATAAGAAAAGAAATTTCAGTGACCCTATGTAGACGCTTCTTAACTTGACAGCTGCTGTCAGCTTTCTGTCAGCTGTCTGCTTGACAGCTAAGCCAATTTTAAAAGAACCTCCAATGTTGTGATATTTGATCTTCGTCTTTACTTCTAACACACACACGCATCTTAAGCACTACTTTAGTGGACTAGGAAATTGAGTTTACGTTAAGTCAGAAGGTCAGTCAGGCTGGGCTGGCAGCACAACATGTGTCTATCAAATTTGTGATGGCCAAACTTTCTTTCTTTCTTTTAAAGAAAGAAAGAAAGAAAGAAAGAAAGAAAGAAAGAAAGAAAGAAAGAAAGAAAGAAAGAAAAGAAAAAGAAAGAAAAGAAAGAAAGAAAGAATCTTTCTTTCCACTAAAATATGACAGTAGCTGTAGCCCACCCAAGAAACTATACGTCCCCCAAAAGCGAGTAAAAATTTTAACGTCAAAGCAGAAAGAGATAAGGAAAGAAAGAAATAAAAGACTGGACGAGTACGAAAAAATTCACTGCAGATATTGCGAGAAGATAAAATCTAACAAATGTCGGCAGCGATAGATACAGAGGTCTTTTTGTCCACACTGGGCCAGAGCGACAATGAAAACTGGTTCAGCCACAGGAAGGGAAGGATAACTAGTTCAAAATTCGGGTACGTTCTTATGGTAAACTCAGAGAAAGCAGCCAAAAATCTTGCTGAGCGCATAAACAATCCGGACAGAAAGGTAATTCCGGCTTGCGCCTACGGACTCCGCTACGAAGACGATGGGAGACAAGCATATATTAGACACATGAACTATGCAGTTCGAGTTCTTCCGGCAGGCTTTTGCGTTCCTCCTCACTTAGATCGGCTGGGTGGCAGTCCTGACGGTATTGTATACGAGGATGGAAACCCTGACCCATGGCTTTTAGAAATAAAGACAATTTACGATCAGAATCCCAAACCCCGTTCTATTTTCGAAATCGTTCTCCAAAGGAAAGGGTTCTACCTAATTTCCCAGGGCACCAAACTTGTTCTAAAAAGACGGCATAAGTATTTCTATCAGATTATGGGAATGATGGGTCTTACAGGAATAAAGAGATGCGACTTAGTTGTGCACGCTCAGAAAGAATGAGCTACTAGTATTTCAAGTTGATTTTGAGGAAAGTATTTGGAAACGGATGATCGAAGGATTGGAAAAGTTTAACAAAAAGATTGTAAGTGGAGAGTACATAAAAGCAGACATAAAAGCAGAAAAAACCATAAACGACGTCAAAGAACATCTCAAAAAATTCTACTATAGTGGAGCCAACCACAGTCCATGGTTGCGCTACTTTCTCTACTGGCTACTGCCCTCTAAGCAACGTTCACTTCAGCCCCTTCCGACTTCACGGAAAAATGTACTACTCAGTCTAGCAGTGGTACGAAGGGGGAAAAGCTGTTTATTTTAATGATTTGAGACCAGGAAAATTATCCTGAAAGAAACAAGCAATAATTTCTGCAAAAGATTGAATGCTGTCAGAGGAACATTTCTATAAATTGTAGGCCTGCTGCGCAGCGTAAACAATTTTATGGTTGAGGTTACTGAGGATTCAAGCTCGACCATGTCAGATTATTACTTTTTAATGCAATCTATATTTTATTAAGCAAATGCGGCGAACTTGAGACTTCAGGTAACTGTAATAGAAAGACTCTGCGATTTCAAATTTGTTGTTTGGTGGGGTTTAGAAAGCGAGCAATTTGAGATTTATCTTACTTCATAATCTGCAGACCTTGAAATCTGCACTCTGCAAAAACTGGTCAGCTGATGTCTGCAAAATGCTATAAGAGAGTTTAACTGACAGAATGAAACAAACCTGTTTCATTTCATTAAATCAGCGATCTTTGTGATTATGTTTGTTTTATGAGTCATCACAATTTTCAAATTGGGTGTAAGCGTAAATCATGCTCTGCCATCTTAAAGCATTGCTTACACGCTTTCATGCAAACCCCTATCTTTCACATTTTATTGCATGGAGCCTAAGGTGGCAGAGCAAACATAAGATACCTGAGGCGCAGCAGGAAAAACCGCTAGACGTCAAAGGGAAGCCGCAAAGAACATAAAAGAGTTCGATGAGAAGGTTTGGGACCTAATAAAGGACAAAGTGGTTCTGGAAGGAATACTCGCAAAATTTGAACAAAACAAACAAGCTAGGGAAATATTACTGAGTACCGGTAAGAAGAAAATAGTTTTTGTGAATTCATTTGAAAAATATTGGGGAACTGGAACTGAAACCTATATTAAGGACTATCAAGGAGAAAGTCGTTTAGGGGAACTTATTAGAGAAAGTGAGGGACGAAATTAATAAGAGCTCTCAATCAAGAAACTCAAAGTCTGCACACAAGACATAAAGATGGATTACAGTTACTATTGGAGCATTATTCTGGATAACGGGGAAACTTCACTTGGGTCTGGGGTGTCCGATTCATTCGCAGAGGCTCGGATGGACGCTGAAAATCACATTAGAAACAACCCTGAAATTAACGCAGTAGGAATAATTTTAGAAAAAAGCTTTACCATTTCGAAGTGAAGTAAAAATGACAGTATTCGTTTGTCTAGCAGATGGTACTGAGTATGCCTTAGGTAAAAGTCTACATTAGCCTCCCTTATCCCAACAGTCCTCCTAAGGACTACTGTAAATAGTTGTACATAAGTATGCTGTATATCGTAGCTAGAAAAGAAAAAATCATTAAAGCAGAAAGGAACAAAAACATTAGATGGTGAAGGGCCGGGCTTAGGTAGGTAGAGTTAGTTTAGGTAGCTAAGATAAATAGGTAAGTATATACGTAGGAAGTAGGTTAGGTAGGTAGGAAATAGGTTAGCATAAGTAGGTAGGTGTCCGGTAATGGGCCGACGCCGGGTCCCAAGCCCCGGGGGAAGAACACAGAGGGTCGGAAAGAAAGGTATTAAAGAAAGCAAAGAAAGAGATTGGTGTAGTTTAGAATAATCTTAAGTACGTGTGAACTGAAGGAAAGGTCAAAGGTCAATTACTCCAGGAAGCGGGTGCGAAACGGGTACACTATACTACTATTGAGTAACGATGCCGAACAGAATACACAAATGTTCCCCGTTGGAGGGGGGGGGAAGTAAAGGTGACTCCCTGGAGGATATCTACATCTGTACTTCAAACATTCAAATATAGGGTGTTGTTGAATGCTTATCCCCGGATACACATCCATAGTGCAACTGTGACACATCTAATGACGGAAAGAGATGCAAAGCGTTACAGCCTACACGGACCCCTGCTACCTTCTTCACAACAGTGGTACCCAATTTACCGCCACAGCGAGTAACTAATCAAATCCCAAGTAACCGAGACCGACTGATTAGTACTTTTCTGAAAAGGACCCACGACTCTTTGCTGGAAGGAGTAAGGAAGCGACAGCTAGCAACGCAATCCAAAGGGGAGGTAGAAATCTGATTGGAAACTGGCCACCCTCTTCCCAAACAAGCAGAGATAAGCTAGGGCGAGCCTGCATTCGCATTTCGGGGAGGGGGAAAGACATTGGATATTCTGGTCGGAGCACTGTTACGCAATGCAAATTAGAAGAGAGCCTAATGGCATACGTAGTTAACTTGTGTTTGATTTAGTCGTACGCCATCTCAGAGTTGGTCGCGGGCCGGATTTTTGCTACCCGCCCCGGCCCGCGGCCCGCAGAAGGGTACCCGCCCCGCCCCGCGGCCCGCGGCCCACAGACAAGTGATATCCGCAAAATATCCGCAAAATCTTTTTCTCCCCGCTCATGTTGAAAACTAAATTAAAACGGCAATTTTCATTTTTATTAGGTATATCTATTTTATCGTTAAGTTTCTTAGTGCGAAATATCTCTGAAACAATCGTGAAAATTAGTTACAAGCAATTAGTTCACCAGATTTTTTGAAAATTAAAACAAATAAATGAAAAATAAAAATCATCATTTCTTGATGACTTCCCAAAAAGTTTTATATTTTAAGGTGACTTCTAAAACTTGGAACAGGAACAGGAACAGGAACAGAAGGAATATGATTTCAGGAACAAGAACAGGAGCGAAATCGGATAAAGGAACCGAAACATGAAATTAAAAAGATCACAAGAGATCAAAACCACAAGATCTCCACATGACCTGCTTTGATATTACCTTGTATGTAATGTCACTATGACTTTTCTTAATATGCGGATTTAGTTTAACAAATAAGATTTTTATTTCGCCGGAGGCGAAATACTTGTAATGGGTGGACCCACATTTGAACTGAAAATTTTCTCCTACCAGGTAGAATGCCTATGTTTAGCGTCTAAATCTAGCTGTTACCTTTTTTCCTTGAGGGAGGACCATGGTCTAAACGTGTTAATGAGTAAAATTCCAGGAGAAAACAAGTTGTGGGAATACTGCTAACTTATTCTAATTAAAAATCTTGAATTTCTGTCAAGTTTAGTTTTTATGCAGGGGGAGATACTTAATATTTACTTCCATTGGACAAAATTTCTACCTTGCCTCCTTGACCAGAAATCAAAATCAAACAATTTTTCTACATGCAAATTATGCAAATGAGATCACCTTTTATATTGTGTCTATTTCTGATATATTTATGTTACAATCGAGCGTCTTCTGAAATGAAGTTACAAGACCACCTGACTAACAAAGGTCGTTTCTCACTTAGCGCTTCTTGAAAACGCCTTTTTAGTTGTCTTTCTGCTTTATTCTACAATCCTCTGAACTGCGGGATAATACACGAAGCGTTCATGGGTTTTGCTAGTACTTTGCTAGTTTTGCCAGGCAACTTCAAGTTTCTCTTGTTTGAACTAACATAAAAAATCATCAGAATTTGAAGAACATCAACAACCAATTAAAAACAGCTTGATCAACCGATTGCTGATCCTAAGTATTCGAGAGCTCTATTAAGCTGTGTTGTAACATATAGCTTTTTTACAACAGACGAGCCCGACAGACTCAGATAAGTCAATGGGACACTTTCTTGTGCACCTTGAGGATACCTTTCCAGGTTATAGACTGCAAACGTTATTCCCAAAATACGTCAGATATGCTTACATACAGTTCAGTCTCTGCATATTACCATTAGGAATAGTCACGAGTATTAATATAAACAATTGGGTTTTTTGGCACTGTATGTTTAGTTCTTGATCAAAACCGTCGGCCTTTTAGTTCGGTTGAACTTTACACACTCTTGGCGAAATAATACCCCTTTTAGGGGTAACGTGTTATACATTGACCGACCACCCGCAACACAAGCTCAAATATGCTTTAAGGTGGAAATTATGGGTGTGAAATAAGCCCCTGTTTGACTCCCTGTTACTGAAATTAAACTGGAACTGTGGTTGCTGCAAACAGACCTCTGTTTTAGGTCCTGCTCCTGAAAATGAATTTCCTTCAGGCTCCTAAAAATAGGTCTCCGCTCCTGTTCTTGTTAGAACCCAATTTTTACGCCTATTCCTAAAATTAGGCTTCCGCTCCTTTTCCAAAAAGCCGACCACTGTTTTGTTCCTGTTCATGCTCCCGTTCCTGGTTCCTTTGTCGCTGTTCCTTTGCCTATATTGGCTTTAGTTCGTAGTGACCTATTTTTAATCATAAACAAGAATACAAGAATCTACAATCCAGCAACTGATTAATATTAAAAACTAAATAAATATTTGTGAAAACTCATTCAACTAGATTCAACAGTTGTAAAGCAAACGTCTCTAAACCTTGCAGACTCAGGAACTGTGTTGGATAAGAAGACCGAAAAGTATATAGTCTTACAGTATATAGTCAGTCACGCAAACAAGTTTTATCGGGTTTGAAATTGCTGAAATTATAGGATGCGTAGTGCCGAGACGATTGGTCCGCTCTTTTAAGCAAAGCAGCACAGACGCGCTATTACAGTTCAGAAAACTTTTAAAACTAAATGAGAGATGAAAATACAAATGCAGTATGTTCTGTTTAACTAATAAATTTTACTTAGTTTTAGACAAAAATCGTTAAAAGTTTTAGGTTAGGCCCGCACAGATACCCGCGCGGGTAGTGCGGGTATTGAAATTTGGTGATACCCGCCCCGCCCCGCGGGTACCCGCGGCCCGCGACCAACTGTAATGTAGGCAGTAGCGGAGACTTTACTACCTACCTTCTTCTTTCTTAACACTTTCCTTTTCACTTCCTTTTCCTAAAACTGTTTAAAAGTTCATTTGCATATTGTAAAAGTGTTCGACTGATCACGTGACGCGAACAAACAAGTTTGCCAGACTTGTTCTGGTAGTATTAGTAAGCAGACTTTGACATGAGACTCGGTTAGATTAAAGTTAACCTCTAATGACAATTTTCAAATAACGGATCACTAAAATTCAGGATAACAACAAGGTGAACTATGTGAACACTAGCTGCTCAATTAAAGATTGCTGTGAATTTAACAAGAAGACCCCCAAAAGGGGGTATGGTTCTGCAACTGAGCAGGATGTATACTAATACGCTGTTTGTCTAACTGTCTGTAGTTGCACTTAAGGTGCTGGTTTCCTTTCCGGTATTTTTGACTCCTACGTCTTTAATCCTTTACGCAAAGGGCTAAAACTTACGAAATAACCTATGGACCGTTGAAAAATCACCTCATAAAAATTTTATGATACCTGATTGCCTGATGCTGCACGAAGAGTATATAAACCCTCGAAGTCGAAAATTATGTCAGAAGTTTAGTTAGTACAAATTCATCAAAAATCAAGTAAAATAGTCGGCAATTTAGTGGAGTTGAATAAAATGAACACGATTTGAACAAAAAAATGAACAAGATATAAATCAAAACTAACACAAAAATTATTAAAAAAATACAAAAACATTAGACTAGGACAAAAAAAAACAAAAACACTAGCTTAGGTTAGTGTACATAGATTAGGTAGGTAGGTTAAATTAGGTATGTTAGGTAGTGTATATACGTAGATTAGGTAGGTAGGAGTCCGGTAATGGGCCTACGCCGGGTCCCAAGCCCCGGGGGAAGAACACAGAGGGACGGAAACGAGAAGGTAGAGAACAAAGCCCTAGGGAGAACAGGTGGTATTAACAAAACTTTCAAACACAAATCTCAAGGGACATTAAACTCTCAAGGTCATTCCCTCCCGGAGTGAGGCATGAAACGGGTACACTATACTACTCTGATAAGACCAGCAACAAAATGTCCGAAATGCTTTATAAGCAGTTCAGTCTCAATGTGCACTGTAGCGTTTCTACCAGGGCTGGACCAAGAAGAAACCGAGGACAAGCCCAAGATGGGAGGCGTGGCGTCGGTTTCGAACCACGGCCCTTTTGAATCCAGAGCAGTCATGCTAACCAACTACACCACAGGGCCATCAGCTGAACTCCCATTTCAGGCTTATCAATCTTTCCTATGCCTGCTTCCTTTACATCTCCCCCGGGTTTCATTTAAGACGCTCCCGCGGCTTACTCAACTCGGAATCGAACCGAGAGCGCGTCCAGCGCAGGGCATTCTGAGATCAAGGGATCCGTGCTCCCCCAACGCACGTTCCTTGACCCCTGTTAGATCCAACCAACCAGAAGCAACTACTGGGGGACCGGAGACAGGAGTCCAATCCGTGTCCTGAGACAGCATCGACACATGTAGCGCTTCTACCAGGGCTGGTGGACCAAGAAGAAACCAAGGACAAGCCCAAATCGGGAGGCGTCAGACACCCTTGTACCCACAGAACCAGGACCTAGAAGAGAGAAGAGAGAAGGGAAGAGGGGGGCTTTTCACTCACCATTGAAATTAAAGAATTGGCGAAGAAATTTCGAACCACGGCCCTTCTGACTCCGGAGCAGACATGCTAACCAACTACACCACAGGGCCATCAGCTGAACTCCCATATCAGGCTGATCAATCTTTCGTATGCCTGCTTCCCTTACAGCAATATAAGCAATTTTTACCTTCTGTAAAATAGGTTGAATTCGTAGCACAACTTGGCAAAGTGGTTCTCCAAAGTGGTTTTTCGTGGTTGTTTGGTGTGTTGAAAGGCTTATATTTTGTTTGATTGATCTTTATTCGATTTGTTTCATTACAACTTTATTTATTGTGTCACCTATCGTGTTTCTCATATGTTACAATAATTGTGTAATAATAAGTGTAATGGAATTTTCTTGTTACAGGAATGTTTTGGTCCAATGAAATGATGAAAAGTCATTTTGTCCGTTTTGCAAAACCAGGAAAATTTCACCAGCTTAGCAAAGTAATATTCTTTGCTCAGAATGATTATATATACAAGATCATCCGATAGCTTTTGTTGCAATTTGTTATATTTCTAAAAGTGGTAGATAGAAACGACAAGTTTTGATGTAAGTATTATTTTGCTGAACTTTTTAGTAAGAAAAATTGAATGTTGATGACAAGGCAAATGTCCTGGATGGGACTGCTATATAATCTTAGGGTCTTTCCCATTTTACCCCCCCCCACCACTCAAATTTTTAAAACTTGACCAAATGAGCTAAAATTTGGTACGGGTATGTTTTCGACCACGCTGAGTTCAAATATCGCAAAATCTTTCGATTTCGCGAAATTAGATTTTTTTCGATTCGCAAGGGGGTACCAATGAGAACCGAAAAATTTTTTGTCGCCGATTTTGCTGAAAAGTTGCATATAGGGGTTCTCTGAGACGTTAGCTCGGTATCGGCTGTCAGCTTAAGCTTACAACTTTAGCCCATATTGAGCTAACGAAAAGCTGACTCGAAAAACGGGCTTCATATTCGTGTCCTCCGTCCCAGAGAACCCCTTTATGCAACTTTTCAGCAAAATCGGAGACAAAAAGGTTTTGGTTCCCCTTGGTCTCCTCTTGCGAATTGAAAAATTCGAATTTCGAGAAATCGAAAAATTTTACAATATTTGAACTCAGCGTGGTCGAAAACATACCCGTACCAAATTTTAGCTCATTTTGTCAAGTTTTAAAAATTTTGAGTGGTGGGGGGTAAAATGGGAATGACCCTAATTTTATTGCAGCTAGTTATTGTAGAGTAGACCGCAAAACGGCAATATTCCTCTATTGAGCTGTTAGGAGGTTGCGAGTTGCGAGGTTAAAGAACTTAAGGTTGCCTGTCAATACTTCTCGATCGACAGACATTCTCAGCCGATTTATGCATGTGTCTATGATGGCAATTGACAGCTCTGAACAAAAATTTAGGAACTCAAAATTGGAATGGGTAACTGCATGGGCGATTGTGACTCTGCCAGATGTGCTTTGGTAGCTATATATAGCTAAGTAGCCAAGTATATATAAATATGAATGAGTTGCTTTTGTCGATTTCCTAATCCATGGCCAGAATCCCCTCTCACTACATGCAATGATGAGTGAAGTGACTATAATTTACTGATCTTGCTTTAATGACTAGAAAAGCTGTTAGTTACATTATTGTTCTACATTCACTAGTCTCTAAGTAACTTAACTGTGTATACCTAGTATATCCAGGTAATTGCGTCCAGGGGCCAATTTCATAAAAATCTTGCAACTTGAACTTGCACTTGAACTTGCACTTGCACTTGAACTGCAAGTTAAAGTTGCTAGCGTTTCATAAAACTTTTCCTGCTACTTGCAGAAATTAGCTAGGCAACTTGCCAGACTTGAGAACTTGTAAACGCAAGTTCAAGTGCAAGTTTGTGTTGTATATGAGATTCAATCCTATGTTGTATTCTGCAAAAGAATGATGTATAGTCACCAGGTGATGTCGAGTATAAAAGGGAAGTTTTTCGATTAGTAAAGATCAGTCTTGATGGTAACAGAGCTGGTCACAACACGTGGCGACGAGGGTGGGATTCCAGTGTTGTAACTAGCTCTGTTACCATCAAGAGGATGGGGAATGCCCTAGTTGCTGTCAGGATCATGGTGCCTCCAATCGTTGCCCTGCTCGAAAAGCCCGATGTAATAAATGCGGAGGTTTGGGTCATTTCCGCAGAGCGTGCCCATCACAGGAGCCATCCAGAGCAACTCATATCAGAATGGTTGAAGAATACAAAGAAGAAGACGAATCTGATATAACCATAATTTAAATTAAGACAATTAAATTTTTTAATATTGAGGTTCATTTGTTAATGTAATGTTCTTCAAAATAAGGAAGGGGGAAATGTTGTTTATGAGATTCAATCCTATGTTGTAAGTATTCTGCAAAAGAATGATGTATAGTCACCAGGTGATGTCGAGTATAAAAGGGATGTTTTTCGATTAGTAAAGATCAGTTTTGATGGTAACAGAGCTAGTTACAACAGTTTGCAAGTAGCTGATCTTTAAAAAATTAACCAAAAATATTTACTTCTGACTTATTTTATAGAAAATGGAACATATGGAAGACTATGACATAGTGTCAAATTTACGAAAACTGGTGAATGACGAACCATGCAATATTGAAACGACGCCGAATGCGCCGCGCATTCTATGTGCGCTCCAGAAAGAGGACCTCCAATATATGGTAGCGAGACCTGATCGATTTAAGTCTGTGACGGAATTGCGCGTGTACCGCACTATTTTAAGCACTTATTGCCTCCACAAGGATACCAGCCCCGATATTGTGATGACTGGCTTATATCATATAATCAAGATGAATTTAGAAGGTGTGTACAATTTAATTGTAAATAATTATTATAATTATAATTATTAATTAAAAATTATATAGTTTAATAGCTATTAAATTAATAGCATTGAGAAGAAAGGTAGTATACATTTAAACATAAATTCTGATTCGAAAACTCTGAGAACTACTGAATCCCGAAAAGATTATGGCAAGTGAGCAGCGAGGGTCTGGGGAGCGAAGCCCCCCAGAAGTTGGAGATTTTTTTGCAATTACGGATAAATCCTTAATGAAAATGTTTAAAAAGATTAAATTTGTCATCAGTTACGTCTAACTAAAGCACCTAACGTTAATGGATTTTTTGTGTAAATTGCATTTGTAATTTCTTGAATTTTGAATAAAGTCTGTATCAATAAACAAAGAAGCGTATAGGTGATGCGTAGTGCAGTATTAATGGTTACAAATTTTGTTAATTCATATAACATTATTAGTCATAACAACTCAACAAGTACTGACTGACACATGATAAAGCACATTGGCATTCGACGCCATAGTGGAAAACACCCGGGGGTGGGGGGCATGCTCCCCACAAACCGAGAAAATTTTTGGCAAATACGATGAGAATACGAATAATACGAATACGAATACAAATACGAAAATATATGAGAAAATTGGTACTGGAAATATGTTATGATACTCATTTCTCCCGTTTTTAATAGAAAACGTACCCGCAAATGTTCTCAACCTCAAATTCTGTGTGTTGTCCAGATGGGAAAAGGAAGATAAGGAAGACAAAATGTATTTCAATAAGGAAAACTTCCCTTATAATGTTAGAATTCGTGAAAAATTCAAAATTTCTTTCCCTGTCTCACCAAAAAGTCCAGAATCCAATAGTCTGCGAAATTGGACTCAAGTTAAGTTTTACTTGAAAATATGGTGGACTAAGTAAATTAAGAAATTCGAATTGGTCTGTGTCTGTGTCTGTGTCTGTGTGCACACATATCTTTTCCACTACAAATTTGCAGGGGTGCCCGCAGAAAGTATCACAGCCATTGCTAGCTGTCTATCGCAGCAACAGGGAACAGAATTCCTGTCCCTACTGTTCGACCAAGGCTTGTATAAGAAAGACGAAAAAGGAGCTACACGTATCATAGTATTGTTGTGCCATTACTTCCGGTTCGAAATATCCAGTCGTTGCCCTAACTGGGCGTCAGGAATCAAGTCCAGAAACTTTGGATCTAAATTCAAGCAACTTGTTGTTGCAATGAATAAAACGGAAATTCTCACGTCACGAGAGGTCAACTGGAAAGTCGAAGGCGCAGCTGGCACCAGTGGTTTGTCAGTAGGAGCTTCGATGGCCGAAAAGCGAACCTACGAAGGTGAAAGCTGCAGAATTCGGGAAAAGGTCCGGCGATTAGAATGCGAGCTGAAAAGCATGAATGACAATCTGAAGCATGTAATTGAACAAAATGAAAAACTAATGGAACAACTTGACGAGTTGCAAAATGACTTGGAATACGATAACTAATGCCATTGTAACGATTGTAACGACTTTGTAAGCTGTAAACTAGGGGCCTTTTCAAGAAAGGGTAGAGTAGAGTAGAGTAGAGTAGAGTTAAAATTAACCCTTTTAACTCTTTTCACGAAACTGTGGAGTTTAGTTTAACTCTGCGTGTTTTAACTCCCTTTAACCCTGCAGGGTTAAAAACAGCAGGGTTAAAGGGAGTTAAAAACGGCAGAGTTAAAATTAACTCCATGCATTCATGAAAAGGGTTAATTTTAACTCTACTCTGCTCTACTCCGTCTTCCTTGAAAAAGGAACTAGCCACGCTGAAGTGGATTTATATAAGTATCCTGGCTACAACAATATAAATCCATTCTAGTAGTAAACAAACATAGTCATTGTCATATGTAATCTTTTGTAAATACTCCTAAATTAAATCCATTTTTGTAGCACTTCTGAGGACAAATAATATATTTAGTCTAATATAGGTTTAAATCTGGAGATTTCCAATTTTTTCTTGACAAAACCTACATTCAACGTTTCAACAAAATGGTAGTAGAAACCCTGTTCGATTCTCTGAAGGATCAATTTTTTATTGAGTAAAAATATGCTCAATTCGAAGGCAACCATTCAAAAACGTTGAAAGTGTGTAGGCTGCCGAGATTTTTTATAGCAATGAATTCACTGGATAATGAGTTTATTAGGTTGTTGTTTCCGCTTGCTTCCAGTTTTTAGACATTGATTTGATTTTATTTTCTGTTGTTAAACACTTTTTCCGCTTCTGCTTCCGTAACTAGACGGAGACTTCAAATTTCTCAGCATGTTTTAAAACTACCAATGAAAATAAAGCACAGTTTGCAGTAGCCAATGAGATCCAGTGTGCAAGTTACTGATTGGCTGTCAGCTAACCACATATCAAAGAAGTTGCTAATTGGCTATGTTCGCTAACTACATTTCTATCTGCTTATCTGCTGAAAAGATTGCCAAAACACGCTGTTTTTATACAATGGAATTGTTCAAACTGTCGGTGCATTACTTATACAACCGACAAGGTCCAAACAATATTATTCTGATTGCAGCAATGAACTCAACTTAAATGAAGAATAAAAATTGATGTAAGTAGTTATCTAAAATTGTTAAGAAAATACTTGATAATCAAATAATAAAACATCGGTCACAGGAAAAATGAGTTAACAAACTCCAGACTTGTCAAATTTCAATGAGAGCATTAACTGAACCTTCCCTTGTGTTTTAACTCTGCTTAACCCGCGTGTTTTGACGGGGGTTAAATTTCAATGGAAACAGCTTTGAGGGAGTTAAACAGAGTTAAATTTAACCCTTTCATGAAAAGGGTAGAGTTAAATTTAACTCTGCAAATATTTAACCCTTGCAGCGATTCTTGAAAAGGGTAGAGTTAGACCGAGTTAATTTTAACTCTTTTCAAGAAACAACGCAGAGTTAAAAACTTTAACTCTCTATAACTCGCAGGGTTAAAATTAACTCGTTTAACCCTTTCTTGAAAAGGATCGAGTTAATTTTAACTCTACTCTACCCTTTCTTGAAAAGGCCCTAGGTAATAAAGTAGAGTAACTTCAAGAGACGACTGCGATGAAATTTACCTAAGTTCTAGACAATCACTGAAATGTCAATACTACAGTATTAACCGAATGAATCTCATTGGATGCCGCAGCTCAATTCCGTAGTTTTCTTCTGTTTGAATTCACAGCAATCTTTAATTGAGCAGCTAGTCTTCACATAGTTCACCTTGTTGTTATCCTGAATTTTAGTGATCCGTTATTTGAAAATTGCCATTAGAGGTTAACTTTAATCTAACCGAGTCTCATGTCAAAGTCTGCTTACTACTACTACCAGCTAGCATATTCCTTTAAGTTAACTATCATATAACAATTACATACTAAAATACGGTTTTGCTTAAGTCTAATAATTATAGTTCTGTCACCTTATAGAATAAACAAGTAGGCCCCTAAAAGGGGCGTTATCTCGCCGTTGAGCTTGCAATCATATTAGCAATTGGAAAAATCTACTATTTAATTTCGTTGTGCTAATTTGATCTAAGCCTTTGGAATTTCAGCTGAATTCAAAAATGCATAGGCATAGATCTTCGTATGCTACTGCAGCTTAACCAGTGACTTTCGACTTCAGAGTACGTTTTGCAGGCGAGGAGTGGCCAGATTTTGTAGTTTGTTCATTTTTAGTATTTTGTTGTATCTAAGTGCCTCCAAAGGTTGACACCGCAAGGAGGCCTTTCATTATTATATACTTTATGATTAATTACTTGTACCCCACGTGGATCCGCTGCAAGGCCGTGTTTACACCACTATATGTGCCCCTTACCAGAAACAAGAGAAGTTTGTTTTGTTTTGTCGTTCCATCCAACCCTATGGACTGCTTTGGTAATTTTGACATTTTGTTTATGTCATGTACAACGAACAAAATTTTTGTCCCCAAAAATAGCAATATTGTTAAACCGATAAAGGTCATCCCCAGAGAATTTTCGTTCCCTGGTCAGTATCTATGGTGGCATGCTCAACCATGTACATATTAAAAATCAAAGAATTTGTGATTCAGATTTTAGAATTTGCTATTTAGATTACTGGTGAATTCTGAAATGGAGAATGCGTATACCACTCTTCTCCACAGAATAATGCAAAATAATGGTCTCAAATTGGAAGACACTAATTTGCATATTTGAGCAACACCAAGATACTACAGTTTTCTGATCAACCAAGGGGGGCACTGTTCGAACGGATTTATTCCGGAAAAACTAAAATAAGTAAACATAGGGGGCCAGCCAAAAATTAAAATCATTTTGCTTTTAAGAATCTTATCTAATCTTTGACATGCGCAGAATGAAAGCTGTGTTTCTAAAAACTTACAGTTTTGAAATTTTTAATATGCCCCCTATTTGCAGAAACAGCCAGCAAGTGACCTACGTGCTAAGCATACAGCGAATTTCATGACTTTGGAAGGGACAGTTCAAAAGGAGAATCAACCGATTACAAATATCTCGCCTCTAGGCGAGATAAAAACGACAAAAATATTACGCTGACTTCCACAACACATAGTTATCAAACCATTTGCGCTTCTGCTGGCCTGTCAACATCAAAGGATGCCGCCCAGCGTGCAAATGTCAGCATGCATAGCAGAGCCAGTGTAGAACGTTTTGTGTGTTGACTGGCTAGTGCGATACGCACTAAAAGGTGAGCATTATATAGCTCGGAGAAATTTTGAACCAATCTCGGTAATAATATTTTGTTTCTTAAGTAGTTGCCGAAAATACAGCGATTACGTACATAAAGTCCCCTTCAATGTGCGAGGAAAGGATTGTTTGACTACATAACGACCAATAACCTAAAAGTTATGCATAATTGAGAACTTATGCTCTGAGCTAACGTTAACCTATACCAATTATATCAAATATGTATGAACATGTAATGACTTCTGCAGAATCATATCTCCCAAATTTAAGGCGTTAAGCCTGATCTCAGCTTAAGGGGGGGGGGGGGTCACTTTGGTCAAAAATCGATAGTCTCGGATTTCGCTCATTTTCACACATAATATGCCCCCATATGTTCTCAAAAATAAGTTAGAATATTAGCGTTCGAAATCAAACTGTGACAGAGTTATTCAGGTTCAAAGTCGGAAAACTTGAAAATTCCGGTGATGAGCCCTGCAACGTCAGGTGGGGACCAAACGCGACCGAAAACAGGACTGACCGATACTCCAAATTAAAGCCTTTACTAAGGTAATATTTAAGTGCTGACGTGGCTCAAGGCCAGCTATCCAGGTGTTCATACTGCATGCTTGAGTGATGCACTGACCTAACCTTGCAGGACAGCCCAGTATAACTTTAACTCGTTGTATCTTGCACAGACAACATTTTAGACCCATGGTTCTATGAGAAAAGTTGCTCCTCGTTCCATTAGCTATCGATTGATACCCATTTTGTCCATATTTGGAAAAATTTTAAAATTGACATTTTTCACCTATAAAGATCAAAGGTGCCGCCACAGCAGTCATGTTCAATATTGACGCATTTGTTTGGCCACATTATGTGACAGACACGGATAAATTAAATAATCTGCGAAGTTTGGTAATTTTGACTATGTAAGGAGTGAGAAATTATCAAAAGAACGTGAAAATTGTGAAAAATGGCCGTTTTTAGCAAAATTTGCTGTTTTTGTGGCAAGTTTTTTGAGCTTACTGTAGATGATAGAAACATGCGAGTACTTTCATAAGACGTGGTTTTATGCGTAGAGTGCAGCTATCTATTGGCCGTTTCCGTAGCTTTTGCCAATCGTTCATGACAAGCAAAAGAATACCGGTGGTCCTGTTTTTCATGGTCCAAAAATGGCCGATTTTCCAAAATTCTGACTTTAAAAATTCGCCAAAAATCCAATACTCAACAGAATCGCTTCAGAGGAGATAGCTGCACTCTACAATATGTCCTTAATCGTCCTAAAAAGGTTTCAGAGCTCTGTCTCTTATACAGCGAAAAATTTTTCTGCCACAAACTTTTTACCCTAACTTTTTCATTTTCCTATGTTTAACACATGTCGAGGTCACCTTTGAGGGCCTTTACAGAACGATAGAAGCAATATTTCGCAAAACGCTCTTGTCTTGTTTCGCGGACACATGGGGACTACAAAATATGTGAAAATGAGCAAAATCGGAGATGGTCGAAAAATCGGCAAAAAAGTGACCCCCCCCTTAAGTGTAAGATGCAAATTAGAAGAGAGCCTAATGGCATACGTAGTTAACTTGTGTTTGATTTAGTCGTACGCCATCTCAGAGTTGGTCGCGGGCCGGATTTTTGCTACCCGCCCCGGCCCGCGGCCCGCAGAAGGGTACCCGCCCCGCCCCGCGGCCCGCGGCCCACAGACAAGTGATATCCGCAAAATATCCGCAAAATCTTTTTCTCCCCGCTCATGTTGAAAACTAAATTAAAACGGCAATTTTCATTTTTATTAGGTATATCTATTTTATCGTTAAGTTTCTTAGTGCGAAATATCTCTGAAACAATCGTGAAAATTAGTTACAAGCAATTAGTTCACCAGATTTTTTGAAAATTAAAACAAATAAATGAAAAATAAAAATCATCATTTCTTGATGACTTCCCAAAAAGTTTGATATTTTAAGGTGACTTCTAAAACTTGGAACAGGAACAGGAGCAGGAACAGAAGGAATATGATTTCAGGAACAAGAACAGGAGCGAAATCGGATAAAGGAACCGAAACATGAAATTAAAAAGATCACAAGAGATCAAAACCACAAGATCTCCACATGACCTGCTTTGATATTACCTTGTATGTAATGTCACTATGACTTTTCTTAATATGCGGATTTAGTTTAACAAATAAGATTTTTATTTCGCCGGAGGCGAAATACTTGTAATGGGTGGACCCACATTTGAACTGAAAATTTTCTCCTACCAGGTAGAATGCCTATGTTTAGCGTCTAACTCTAGCTGTTACATTTTTTCCTTGAGGGAGGACAATGGTCTAAACGTGTTAATGAGTAAAATTCCAGGAGAAAACAAGTTGTGGGAATACTGCTAACTTATTCTAATTAAAAATCTTGAATTTCTGTCAAGTTTAGTTTTTATGCAGGGGGAATACTTAATATTTACTTCCATTGGACAAAATTTCTACCTTGCCTCCTTGACCAGAAATCAAAATCAAACAATTTTTCTACATGCAAATTATGCAAATGAGATCACCTTTTATATTGTGTCTATTTCTGATATATTTATGTTACAATCGAGCGTCTTCTGAAATGAAGTTACAAGACCACCTGACTAACAAAGGTCGTTTCTCACTTAGCGCTTCTTGAAAACGCCTTTTTAGTTGTCTTTCTGCTTTATTCTACAATCCTCTGAACTGCGGGATAATACACGAAGCGTTCATGGGTTTTGCTAGTACTTTGCTAGTTTTGCCAGGCAACTTCAAGTTTCTCTTGTTTGAACTAACATAAAAAATCATCAGAATTTGAAGAACATCAACAACCAATTAAAAACAGCTTGATCAACCGATTGCTGATCCTAAGTATTCGAGAGCTCTGTTAAGCTGTACTGTAACATATAGCTTTTTACAACAGAAGAGCCCGACAGACTCAGATAAGTCAATGGGACACTTTCTTGTGCACCTTGAGGATAGCTTTCCAGGTTATAGACTGCAAACGTTATTCTCAAAATACGTCAGATATGCTTACATACAGTTCAGTCTCTGCATATTACCATTAGGAATAGTCACGAGTGTTAATATAAACAATTGGGTTTTTGGCACGGTATGTTTAGTTCTTGGTCAAAACCGTCGGCCTTTTAGTTCGGTTGAACTTTACACACTCTTGGCGAAATAATACCCCTTTTAGGGGTAATTTGTTATACATTGACCGACCACCCGCAACGCAAGCTCAAACATGCTTTAGGGTGGAAATTATGGGTGTGAAATAAGCCCCTGTTTGACTCCCGCTCCTGTTACTGAAATTAAACTGGAACTGTGGTTGCTGCAAACAGACCTCTGTTTTAGGTCCTGCTCCTGAAAATGAATTTCCTTCCGGCTCCTAAAAATAGGTCTCCGCTCCTGTTCTTGTTAGAACCCAATTTTTACGCCTATTCCTAAAATTAGGCTTCCGCTCCTTTTCCAAAAAGCCGACCACTGTTTTGTTCCTGTTCATGCTCTCGTTCCTGGTTCCTGTGCCTGCCTATATTGGCTTTAATTCGTAGTGACCTATTTTTAGTCATAAACAAGAATACAAGAATCTACAATCCAGCAACTGATTAATATTAAAAACTAAACAAATATTTGTGAAAACTCATTCAACAAGATTCAACAATTATAAAGCAAACGTTTCTAAACCTTGCAGACTCAGGAACTGTGTTGGATAAGAAGACCGAAAATCTTACAGTATATAGTCAGTCACGCAAACATTTAAGTTTTATCGGGTTTGAAATTGCTGAAATTATAGGATGCGTCGTGCCGAGACGATTGGTCCACTCTTTTAAGCAAAGCAGCACAGACGCACTATTACAGTTCAGAAAACTTAAAACTAAATGAGAGATGAAAATACAAATGCAGTATGTTCAGTTTAACTAATAAATTTTACTTAGTTTTAGACAAAAATCGTTAAAATTTTTAGGTTAGGCCCGCACAGATACCCGCGCGGGTAGTGCGGGTATTGAAATTTGGTGATACCCGCCCCACCCGCGGGTATCCGCGGCCCGCGACCAACTGTAATGTAGGCAGTAGCGGACACGCTACTACCTACCTTCTTCTTTCTTAACACTTTTCTTTTCACTTCCTTTTCCTAAAACTGTTTAAAAGTTCATTTGCATATTGTAAAAGCGTTCGACTGATCACGTGACGCGAACAAACAAGTTTGCCAGACTTGTTGTGGTAGTATTAGTAAGCAGACTTTGACATGAGACTCGGTTAGATTAAAGTTAACGTCTAATGACAATTTTCAAATAACGGATCACTAAAATTCAGGATAACAACAAGGTGAACTATGTGAACACTAGCTGCTCAAATAAAGATTGCTGTGAATTTAACAAGAAGACCCCCAAAAGGTGGTATGGTTCTGCAACTGAGCAGGAAGTATACTAATACGCTGTTTGTTTAACTGTCTGTAGTTGCACTAAAGGTGCTGGTTTCCTTTCGGGAATTTTTGACTCCTACGGCTTTAATCCTTTACGCAAAGGGCTAAAACTTACGAAATAACCTATGGACCGTTGAAAAATCACCTTATAAAAATTTTATGAAACCTGATTGCCTGATGCTGCACGAAGAGTATATAAACCCTTGAAATCGAAAATTATGTCAGAAGTTTAGTTAGTACAAATTCATCAAAAATCAAGTAAAATAGTCGGCAATTTAGTGGAGTTGAATAAAATGAACATGATTTGAACAAAAAAATGAACAAGATATAAATCAAAACTAACACAAAAATTATTAAAAAAATACAAAAACATTAGACTAGGACAAAAAAAACAAAAACACTAGCTTAGGTTAGTGTACATAGATTAGGTAGGTAGGTTAAATTAGGTATGTTAGGTAGTGTATATACGTAGATTAGGTAGGTAGGAGTCCGGTAATGGGCCTACGCCGGGTCCCAAGCCCCGGGGGAAGAACACAGAGGGACGGAAACGAGAAGGTAGAGAACAAAGCCCTAGGGAGAACAGGTGGTATTAACAAAACTTTCAAACACAAATCTCAAGGGACATTAAACTCTCAAGGTCATTCCCTCCCGGAGTGAGGCATGAAACGGGTACACTATACTACACTGATAAGACCAGCAACAAAATGTTCGAAATGCTTTATAAGCAGTTCAGTCTCAATGTGCACTGTAGCGTTTCTACCAGGGCTGGACCAAGAAGAAAATAAGGGCAAGCCCAAGACGGGAGGCGTCGGTTTCGAACCACGGCCCTTCTGACTCCAGAGCAGACATGCTAACCAACTACACCACAGGGCCATCAGCTGAACTCCCATTTCAGGCTTATCAATCTTTCCTATGCCTGATTCCCTTACATCTCCCCCGGGTTTCATTTAAGACGCTGCCGCGGCTTACTCAACTCGGAATCGAACCAGAGGGTCCGTGCTGATCTGAGATCAAGGGATCCGTGCTGCCCCAACGCACGTTCCTTGACCCCTGTTAGATCCAACCAACCAGAAGCAACTACTGGGGGACCGGAGACAGGAGTCCAATCCGTGTCCTGAGACAGCATCGACACATGTAACGCTTCTACCAGGGCTGGTGGACCAAGAAGAAACCAAGGACAAGCCCAAGACGGGAGGCGTCAGACACCCTTGTACCCACAAAACCAGGACCTAGAAGAGAGAAGAGAGAAGGGAAGAGGGGGGTTCAGCTTTTCACTCACCATTGAAATTAAAGAATTGGCGAAGAAATTTCGAACCACGGCCCTTCTGACTCCGGAGCAGACATGCTAACCAACTACACCACAGGGCCATCAGCTGAACTCCCATATCAGGCTGATCAATCTTTCGTATGCCTGCTTCCCTTACAGCAATATAAGCAATTTTTACCTTCTGTAAAATAGGTTGAATTCGTAGCACAACTTGGCAAAGTGGTTCTCCAAAATGGTTTTTCGTGGTTGTTTATTGTGTTGCAAGGCTTATATTTTGTTTGATTGATCTTTATTCGATTTGTTTCATTACAACATTATTTATTGTGTCACCTATCGTGTTTCTCATATGTTACAATAATTGTGTAATAATAAGTGTAATGGAATTTTCTTATTACAGGAATGTTTTGGTCCAATGAAATGATGAAAAGTCATTTTGTCCGTTTTGCAAGACCAGGAAAATTTCACCAGCTTAGCAAAGTAATATTCTTTGCTCAGAATGATTATACATACAAGATCATCCGATAGCTTTTGTTGCAGTTTGTTCTATTTCTAAAAGTGGTAGATTGTTCTATTTCTAAAAGTGACTATAATTTACTGATCTTTCATTAATGACTAGAAAAGCTGTTATTTACATTATTGTTCTATATTCTCTAGTCTCTAAGTAACTTAACTGTGTATACCTAGTATATCCAGGTAATTGCGTCCAGGGGCCAATTTCATAAAAATCTTGCAACTTGAACTTGCACTTGAACTTGCACTTGCACTTGAACTGCAAGTTCAAGTTGCTAGCGTTTCATAAAACTTTTCCTGCTACTTGCGGAAATTAGCTAGGCAACTTGCCAGACTTCAGAACTTGTAAACGCAAGTTCAAGTGCAAGTTTGCAAGCAGCTGATCTTTAAAGGATTAACCAAAAATATTTACTTCTGACTTATTTTATAGTAAATGGAACATATGGAAGACTACGATCTATTGGCAAATTTGAGAAAACTGGTGAACGACGAGCCATACCAGATTGAAACGACGCCTAATGCGCCCCGCATACTATGCGGGCTCAACAAAGAGGACCTCCAATTCCTGGTAGAGAGACCGGATCGATTTAAATCTCCGACCGAATTGCGGGTATACCGTACCATATTGAGTACGTACTGTCTTCATAAAGATACCAGCGCTGATATAGTGATGACTGGCTTATATCATATAATCAAGATGAATCTAGAAGGTGTGTACAATTTAATTATAAATAATTATTATAATTATAATTATCAATTAAAAATTATATAGTTAAATAGCTATTAAATTAATAGCATTGAGAGGAAAGGTAGTATATATTTAAACATAAATTCTGATTCGAAAACTCTGAGAACTACTGAATCCCGAAAAGATTATGGCAAGTGAGCAGCGAGGGTCTGGGGAGCGAAGCCCCCCAGAAGTTGGAGATTTTTTGCAATTACGGATAAATCCTTAATGAAAATATTTAAAAAGATTAATTTGTCATCAGTTAAGTCTAACTAAAGCACCTAACGCTAATGCATTTTTTGTGTAAATTGCATTTGTAATTTCTTGAATTTTGAATAAAGTCAGTATCAATAAACAAAGAAGCGTATAGGTGATGCGTAGTGCAGTATTATTGGTTACAAATTTTGTTAATTCATATAACATTATTAGTTATAACAACTCAACAAGTACTGACTGACACATGATAAAGCACATTGGCATTCGACGCCATAGTGGAAAACACCCGGGGGTGGGGGGCATGCTCCCCACAAACCGAGAAAATTTTTGGAAAATACGAGAAAATTGGTACTGGAAATATGTAATGATACTCATTTCTCCCGTTTTTAATAGAAAACGTACCCGCAAAATTCTCAACCTACCCGCAAAATACCCGCGCGGGTAGTATGGGTAGGCTGATTTCTTAATACCTACGGGTACCCGCGGCCCGCTTACAACTCTGTGCATGCATGACATTGAGATTAGGAGGCGACTAATATTGGCGACACTCCTAAATGAAGATTAGTTATTTAGTTAGTAGCTGATCTCGGCCTCTGAATTAATTTTGAATTTAACTTCGCGCAAGCTTGGCATTGCGAATCATCTGAGCAATCTGTACACATAAGTTGCAACGGAGCAGTGGTTAAGACATTTAACTGTCACCGCAATAACCAGAGTATGATTCGTTGGATACGATTTTTAAATTTTATCAGGAAGGTTTAAAAGAAGTCATCTTGATGATCTTGTTTAGGGCAGGTGTTAAATATGTCAAAAGAAGATCACGAACTTTAGTTGAGAGGGTTATCGAACGTGAATGGGCTGTGAAAGCGAAGATTACAAAATTTTAGAGCCACCAAAAGTTTTGTACTTTACGGAAAAAACATTGCCTATTGTCTCTGTGGTTAAAAATTTGAAGACAGTCCAGAATCCAACAGTCTGCGGAAGTGGACTCAAGTTAAGTTTTACTTGAAAATATGGTGGACTAAGTAAATTGAGAAATTCGAATTCGAAAATCGTATCGTATCAATAGCTCAATAGCGGAACAGTGCCCCTTTAAGGGGGGGGGGCTACGAAGGGGTTGGCACGACATCGTCGGAGAGAGCTACTTTTCCCCCCGACATTAGCCAACATATCAAAGTAAAAAAGTTTAGGGTGGGCAACAATATATCTCATATACACCGTTTTTGGCAGGACGCCAAAGTAAAAATTTTGGTGGGAAAAATGGGATTTTTCAAAAAGGTTTTTCAGCACTGGATGATTAACTGTTTGACCAATTCTGAAACTTTCAGCCATAAATGTTATCTGTTACCAGTGCTAAATATTAAACCGACTTTCGAGCATTGCTTCCTTCTTCAGCTATAACAGCGCAAAGTTTGAAATTTGGCGAAAAGTTGCGATGTGACTTGATTTGTGAGAGCTATTTCGTTTGAAAACGATGCTCTAAAGGGTGTGTACCACCAGCACTGATATATTGATAACTACTACAAGTGAATAGAGTAACACGGCTAAAGGTGACAAGAGCAGACAAAATTCGCATACGTTTGCTTTCAATTTGGACAAATTGATTCCACCAAGACCAAGTTGCCGCTTATTAGCTGCAGAAAATGGTAAATGAGAAATATTCAAAATTATAAGGCAAAGAAAAGTGGGAAAAGGAAGATAAGGAAGACAAAATGTATTTCAATGAGGAAAACTTCCCTTATAATGTTAGAATTCGTGAAAAATTCAAAATTTCTTACCCTGTCTCACCAAAAATCGGCCCGCGCGGGCCATCGCGGGTACTAATTTTTGGCTCCCCCCGCCCCGCCCAGCGGGTACCCGCAGCCCGCGCCCAACACTGGTCTGTGTCTGTGTCTGTGTGCACACATATCTTTTCCACTACAAATTTGCAGGGATGCCCGCAGAAAGTATCACAGCCATTGCTAGCTGTCTATCGCAGCAACAGGGAACAGGATTTCTGTCCCTACTGTTCGACCAAGGCTTGTATAAGAAAGACGAAAAAGGAGATACACGTATCATAGTATTGTTGTGCCATTACTTCCGGTTCGAAATATCCAGTCGTTACCCTAACTGGGCGTCAGGAATCAAGTCCAGAACTTTGGGTCTAAATTCAAGCAACTTGTTGTTGCAATGAATAAAACGGAAATTCTCACGTCACGAGAGGTCAACTGGAAAGTCGAAGGCGCAGCTGGCACCAGTGGTTTGTCAGTAGGAACTTCGATGGCCGAAAAGCGAACCTACGAAGGTGAAAGCTGCAGAATTCGGGAAAAGGTCCGGCGATTAGAATGCGAGCAGAAAAGCATGAATGACAATCTGAAGCATATGATTGAACAAAATGAAGAACTAATGGAACAATTGCAAAGTGACTTGGAATACGATAACTAATGCCATTGTAACGATTGTAACGACTTTGTAAGCTGTAAACTAGGTAATAAAGTAGAGTAACTTCAAGAGACGACTGCGATGAAATTTACCTAAGTTCTAGACAATCACCGAAATGTCAATACTACAGTATTAACCGAGTGAATCTCATTGGATGCCGCAGCTAAATTCCGTAGTTTTCTTCTGTTTGAATTCACAGCAATCTTTAATTGAGCAGCCAGTCTTCACATAGTTCACCTTGTTGTTATCCTGAATTTTAGTGATCCGTTATTTGAAAATTGTCATTAGAGGTTAACTTTAATCCAACCGAGTCTCATGTTAAAGTCTGCTTACTACTACTACCAGCTAGCATATTCCTTTAAGTTAACTATCATATAACAATTACATACTAAAATACGGTTTAGCGTAAGTCTAATAATTATAGTTCTGTCACGTTATAGAATAAAAAACGACAAAAATATTACGCTGACTTCCACAACACATAGTTATCAAACCATTTGCGCCTCCAGTATTTCGTATTGATCAAATCAAACACGATTAAATTTGTTTATCATGGGCTAAATATATCCCGTATCGAACAACCTTTCCGCCCCTATTATATAGCTCGGAGAAATTTTGAACCAGTCTCGGTAATAATATTTTGTTTCTTGAGTAGTTGCCGAAAATACAGCGATTACGCACATAAAGTCCCCTTCAATGTGCGAGGAAAGGATTGTTTGACTACATAACGACCAATAACCTAAAAGTTATGCATAATTGAGAACTTATGCCCTGAGCTAACGTTAACCTATACCAATTACATATTAAAGTCTGACCAAAAAATGTAGGGAGCGAAATTGTTTTGTTTATACTGAACTACCGGTACATTTTTGCTGCAGCAATGTATATATTTTCTGAACCGTCATGGCAAGAACTTTCTTTTGGATGAAAAAATTTTTTTAAAAAATTAAAATTCATCAAAAGAAGCCGATTTTTTAAGTTTTGAAAGATCAGTACAAGCCAAGAACTAGCCGTTCGGTGGAAAATTAGCCCATGTCCCAAACATATGGAATCCCGAATATCAGCTGATTTCGTCAAAAATTGCGACAGTTATTCAATTTTTTCGATTTTCAAAATCCTTTGATCTTTGCCGCTTTTCCAACTTTAACTGGCCATTACTCGCTACTCAGTCAAGTCTTACTGCAAAAATTATTTAATTGGACTTTCAGGACCGCTTACGTGTCAGCTTTCATGTGATATATGTGGTTTTTCAAAATTTGAAAATCGATTTTTTCGAAAAATACCACTTTTTGACCGAAAATTTCGACAATGCGAATCCAGCAAAAGTGGGTAAAAATAGCATTATCACAAAGTTTAATCTGAGCTGAATCTAACGATATAATGTTTTCGTGGCTACGGCTTAAATTGCTCGAGCAACGAATTTTTAAACAATTTCGCATTTAGCCGGTTTTTGGCTAGTTTACACTATTTGCGGCAAATCAATGCACAATATAGCACAACTTGTCAGAAATCAGCTGAAATAGGAAATTGTTTAAAAATTCGTTGCTGGAGCAATTTAAGCCGTAGCCACAAAACCTTTATATCGTTGGATTGAGCTCAGATCAAACTTTATGATAATGTTATTTTTACCCACTTTTGCTGGATTCGCATTGTCGAAATTTTGGGTCAAAAAGTGGTATTTTTCGAAAAAATCGATTTTCAAATTTTGAAAAACCACATATATCACATGAAAGCTGACACGTAGGCGGTCCTGAAAGTCCAATTAAATAATTTTTGCATTGAGTGAGTAGCGAGTAATGGCCAGTTAAAGTTGGAAAAGCGGCAAAGATCAAAGGATTTTGAAAATCGAAAAAATAGAATAACTATCGCAATTTTTGACGAAATCAGCTGATATTCGGGATTCCATATGTTTGGGACATTTGGGACCTCTGCTATTCTGTAAACCAAAATTGAGTAGGCTGAATCCGAGAAGAAGCTACAGTTTTTCCTGGAAACACCGTTAAATTGCCCGTCTCAAAGCAGTGATCCAGATGCTTTCTCATCTTTGACGGAACAAACTTCTTTCTCTGCGTACAGCCGCCATGTAAAACCTCTGTGGGTTTGCTATGCTATGTGACAGTCGAACACTGCTTTTTGCTGCTGGCATGGCATTATGTTGACCACAATTGGCCGGCGACTATCTTTCTGCTACAAAGCCTTAAACTGATTTCTTCGGTTAGAATCTGGTTTGAAAACTGTTGCCATTGAATCGTATATATATATATATATATATATATACTTCGTTGTACAAGTAGCAGGAAAGAATCCAGTGATTTCGTTTGTTATGATGGATTTGTGCGCTCCCATTTTTCACAAGTTTGAATCCATCCATCCTCCACATATCCCAGCAGAGTATCCTGAAGACCAGCTGACTGAAAATTCGCTCGAAGCAGTGTTTGGGCTGATTGATGTGAGCATTTCTAAGAGTATCCTTATCTCAGTCAGCATGACTATATTACCAAAATTCTTCCATGCTTGGCAAGTCCCAGGAACGGTTGCCTTTTCGCTAACTGATTCCCCAGTTACGTTACATAGCTTTCTCCATTACAACGGTGGTTTGCCTTTTCGATATAGCTGTATCAATTTCATGACCCCAATTTTGTTGACTCTTTCTAGTAACTAAAACAAATAAACTGCTTTGTTAAGTAAATAGCTTTAGCAACGTCCCATATCATACATTTCAAATAATAAACTAAATGATAATACTAATAAGAAATAATTAAATATGGAAATAAGAAAAACAAGCGCAATGCAATGCAAAGACAAAGCTACAAACAGTTCCAACCGGAACTGTGAAATAATAATAATAATAATCCAGAAAAATCGAAGAATCAACAAGAAGCAGTTTTTTGCAAAGTTTGCCAGACGTTGCTGAGATATAGTTTGTTAGCAACAGTATGCCCTGCTTGCAGTTTTATTCCATAGTTTGTTGAGTATTTCTTCCAGAAAAGATATCCTGGTGCTTCCAGTATGTACGCACTATTATCCGCCTTAGCCTGCCTTGCAGATCCAGTTTCAGCCCCACTGATGTTCCGACGAGTAATTGACCGACCGAAGCATGGTCTAAGTTAATAGAAAAGGCACCGCCAGCAGTTCCATGACCGCTAGAGACTAAACCAATCAAATCCCAGAGATCGCTACCACGTCCGGCCCAAAGCCCGGGCCGCTACATACAAACTGCCACTGTAGAGTTCACCTAGGCCCCCAACCAGAGCTGGCAATCGGGTCTGAGTACCTCGGATAACTGGACCGGATCTGGACGAGTCGGCCCGTCCGGGTCAACTGGGTCTAGAATAATCGTTTTAAATTGAAAGAAACATCTTAAATCATGCATTATTGATACGAAAATGAAAATCTGGCATGGCTTCAGCTACGTTCGTAATTGAAGGATCGAAAACTTTAAATATTTTTGTATGTCCATTGCTCAAGTTTTATGCGACTGTTACGCGGATTCCGGGTCTGGACGAGACCAGGTATGACAATCAGGGTACGGGTCTGGGTCGGGCCCAAAAAGTCAGACGAGATGCCAACTTTGCCCACAACTGGGCCCTAGCCACTTTAATTGTTTTGAGCTGCCCATGTCCCCCTCACTTGCTTACTTTCCCAAAGATAACCGTCTATCCATACAAAATGCAAAGGTCTGTCCAGGCTAGTTTTGTAAAAAAACTGGAGCTTCTTTCTCGCAATTAGCATTGACGTAAACACTAAATTTTTCTTGTATGTGTTTACTATAGGGATATCGTGCAACCTTTACAATGGAATGAAATGATGAATGAATAGAATGAAATCAATGAAATTATAACAGCTTATATAGTTCGAAAAATGGAAAGCTGCCAATTTGCTTTATTTACGATTTCTATCATAGTTAACTATACGTGCCAATTTTAGAAGCTGGGAAAATCCAACATTTTCTAGTGCCAAATTATTCAAAAGCCAGCAGCAACTATTTCCATGTTTTGTTTCGCAGCAAGCTGTAGCTGAATGTGTTCACACCTGTGGAAACCACGGCAAGCAAACCCAACTTTAAAGGGCCCTGCCGCGCCTGTGGGCGCGCCAGGAAAAATTGAGAAGTATACGGGTGGCTTTAAAACGTATCAAATATATCGTATATACGCTTACAAAGTGAGAAACAAACGAGATACAAAAAACAAAAAGAAAGAGAATATTGTGACTTGATTGGTGATTAATTGTAAACATATTAGTTTCTAAATTTCTCAAGCTTCTTTCGCTATTTTGTTGCAAGAGTTAAGTTTCCACATGTATTCCTGTTATTAGCTTTGCATCCTAGTTGCCCGATGTAGCCATGGTGTTATCTATGTCCCGATATACAAATATATACATGTATAGATTTTCAAAGGCAAATTGCAGGGTAAGTTGGCAAGTTGGAGGCTTAGCGGTCCTGCGCCCAGGCTAAGTTGTTATAAGCCTTTAATTATCTAAGCCTAAGTCTAAGCCAAACCTTAAGAACAAGAAAAAATTATGTGGTAATTTTCAGTCTTATGTGGTTAGTTGCCACATAGCCAAAGCGACAGGCAACAATTGACCACATAGCCACTCTGTTTAACTAGCCAACATAGCCAACTGTTTAATCCATATCTGAAAAAGTTTTGGGTTACTGTGACAAAGCGCTTGCCACTACACTTTAATACGAACTAAGCTGCAGTACTTTATTGGCGGGGGTCTGCGAAAACGCAACACAAAGAAGCATACGGTAGTTACGGCAACTGCTTTAGCTTAAGTTCCAACAAAGACTAACCCGGTCTGCTGAAAGAGTCTGCTTTTATATCCTTCTAAGTCGGAAAACTTCAAACGCAAAATATTATTTTAAGAATGTTTTGACTAAATATTAAAACGATGTTGAAACGAGTTGCGATGTTCGAAATGTCAATTCGTAAAGTTAGAAATGTCAAAACGTGGAAACAAAGTTCAGCAAAACTCCGAAAATTTAGATAGTTTTTAGGTTACAAGCAAAGGTAAACATGATAAACATCACACCCTGGGGTGAAAAGATTCGAACGTCCCAGTTCGACAAGATCAAACAAAAATAGATGTTACAAGTCTTAATGCGTCTGCCCAGTGATAAAAATTGGAATAAAAACAATAAAAACACATTAGGCAAGTCTGCTATACTAGCCCACACTCAACACTAAACATGTATTGCATAAATAAAACAGATCGTAAGCAATGATAAAACACAAATCTGCAAAAAACGGTGTGATAAAAATGTAAAAGTTTGTTACGACTTTCAAAAATTGAATCATGCTTTTTTTGTAATGCCATGTACATTTTTATCAACTTCGAGCTAACTAGACAAAGTAAGATGCTGTTTACATTCCCCCAGAAAACTCGCCACGACTGCAGTAGCTCGGGCCGGGTTGGTGATGAAAGCAACAACAGGTAGTCTGACCGGTAGGGCGAGGGAATTGGTAACATCCTTGCTGATAAGGAGCTACGTACTGTCCATAGGCTCCTGTATATTGGACTGGGGTCTGCTGATTTCCAAAAGCTGAATTTGTCACCGGGACAGATGATATCTGCACGGTAGGAGACGCGAATTCGGGAGCAGGCAAGCGTTGAGTCCAACCTGTCGCCTGTCGAGGAGCGTACGGCACCAGGGCGTAGGCTGCTGCTGACGTCGGTTGATAACCTGGTTGATATGAATTGATGGCCGGCTGGCCATACTGGTAGTTTGCATTCCAGTTGGGATCGTGCTGGGCCACCAACTGCGGCTGCTGCCAGGTCTGTTGAGCTGATGAAATCAACGGGGCCCGAACAGTTGGAGCAGGAAATTGCTCAGAAGGCAACGGTGTAGGAGCATCCTGCGGTCTGGCCGCGATTCGACCGACCGTGGGTCCGTTTGGCCTGAGAAAGTTCGCAACTGGCGGAGGAGCAGGATTCTGGATCTCTGGAGCTGGTTTCTCGTCTCTCGTTTCACTGTAGGCATTGATATTATGATCGGATTCAACTGGAATTCCGTGGTTGACAACGGCTGATGGTTGTAAAACAGGACGAGGATCTGATTGGTCTGCTGGAGCAGGGTCTGATCGAGAATTCTGATTCTGACGAGCTAGCCGAATGCGATGCAGAGCCGGAGAGATTCCGTGAATTCTTTGCGCATATTCCGCACAGGAAGTAAATCGCTTGCACGAGTCCAACAGTGGGATCCAGGATGCCCAAATGTCGTACAATTTCAGTGTTCCTGTGATATTGACCGTTCCCATCTCCGTAAAGAGTCGGGGATTTGGATTCCCATCTTCCTGTAAGAATGCCGTGACTGGAATTTCTTTGAAAAGATAGTTTCCTTCCTCGCATTTGGCCTTGAGGTTTTGGTTAAAATGCTGCAGTTTGTCGGCAGCGGCAGGCGGAACGGGAGACATGAAGCTGATCATAGTGCCAGAAACACTGCCATAGATCTCTTCAAAATCAGCTCGTAGCTCATCGTCGGACTTATCCACATCCACAGATCCAGTCTGCACGATGACATGAGAAAATTCTTCCAACCGGTAGCCATGAACTAGCTCAGGTACATGACCAAGATGGAAGTTAGGTCTGCATCTTATCACGGCGCCTTCGATTTCAGAGAGATGTCTGCATGCGGCTCCACCCAAAACCAGTACGGTTCGTGAAGGTTTGACGTCAATGACCACAGATGTAACCCACTGGGTCAAGTCTACAATCCCATCCATGGAGGAGCCCGATCGGTTGTCACGAACTTCCATGAGCAACCGGCCGTAGATATTCTTCCCCTGCCAGCTGTCTGGATGGCGATATAGGGTGTCTGATTCGGAATGACCTGTTGCCATCAGTAGGTCACGCCGATGGCAATGAGCTAAGATTTGATTTCCCGTGGCTGCAAGGCCATTCCGGTAACCGAAATAGGTCTGACATTTAGCCACCAAAAGAGTACGCAAGATGTCGTTCCTGATTGCGATCCACTGCGCCGGAAGCGGTTCAAAGTGCCCTGACTTGGTCTTCAGAAAGGCAAGGACTTCCTTCGGATCATCTGTAAAGATTTGATGAAACAGTTCTGCTGCACATGCGTCCATACCCATCTGGATTAGCTGTATGTACGCAAATGCTTGGATAGTACTAGTAAAAGTTTTACCAGCCAAGGTTATGGGGCAGCTGGTATTGAAAATGGAAAGGTAATTATCGGGTTTTACAATAATTACCCTAGGTCTGACATTTGCTGCATTGTTCACTGGACGGGACGGCCGCACAACCACAGAGCGCAGCCTAGGTTGTTGGTTCTGCGGCAGCTGCGGAGGAGGCGTCTGTGGATTATCTGGCGGAGGGGGGCTCAGTGGCTGTGCTGGAATCGGAGGAGTCTGTGGCTTCACCGAAGGTGGCGGAGTCTGCGTGTTTGCCGGAGGCGGCGGAGTCTGCGGGTTTGCCGGAGGCGGCGGAGTCTGCGGGCTTGCCGGAGGCGGCGGAGTCTGCGGCTTCACTAGAGGCACATGAAGTGGCTGTGCCAGACGTCGACTTCCATCGTTGCCCCCTTTGAATCGAGCTTCGCATGATTCGAGATCGGGTTCTTCGGGTGAAGTGGATACGTCCATCCGCTGGTCTACATCGTCCTGAAACAATACGTAGTCTGCATTCAATATATACAGAAACCAGGACATATATATGGCTATGTAATCATAAATAATATCACCGATTCTAATATCAATTAATAGTCATAAGTCTAGGATAACTCTTCTTTTGGGTCTCTGTCTCAAATTATAATCTGTATGCTGTCGGTCTGTCTGATCCGTAGGCTGTTGATCTACGGTAGCTTCATTTTCGTTCGCCGTGTCTACATGAGATCTAAGTGATTCTGTCTGCTCAGCTGTTTCGTTACCTTCAGTGTCTGAGCAGGTTGACTTAGCATTCCGATTATTCCTATTCTCAACAGGTTCCGTAGAGTTGTCTAAGTTTTTGGGGCCGGTAAGGTTTGGTACATGGGCTGAATGACAAATCTTTAGTCTATTTAGGTGCACTAACTTAGAAGGTTTATGCGGGTTGTCTATAGACTGAATTCGCGCATTAGGAAATTTAATTTCTAAAATCCTATATGGGCCAAACCAGAACTTTGCTAGTTTTGGTGAAGGATTTGATAAAGTTCCATTTGCGGCAGCCTTGTCAGCCTGGGTAAGCCGCGGGAGAACTGGTGTATACAGATAAACTCTGTCCCCAACCCGGAACTTCGGTTGAGTCGTGTTCGTGTCATAATAAAATTTTTGCTTGCTTTGGGCCTCCGCTATTGTCTGCTTAGCGGTCTTCCAAACACTACCTAAGTGATGCACAACCAGTTCCTTAAAGTCTCTAATGTCTGCAATTGCATTTACAGGTTCCAGTAAAACTGAATCCAAGGGAAGAGTTGGATCTCTTCCAAATAACAAAAAATAAGGCGATTCTCCTGTAGACTCGTGAGCAGAAGTTCTATATGCAAACGAACAGTATGGAATGTACGTGTCCCAGTCATCATGTCTTCTAGAAGTGTACATGGACAACATATTTAGGATAGTACTGTTGTAGCGTTCGACAATGCCATTAGTCTGCGGCGCATAACCAGAAGTGTTAATTTTGTCAATATTTAAAAGTTTGCAAATTGAAAGCATAAGCTGTGACAAAAAACTTGCGGCGCGGTCAGACAAAAGTTGTCTAGGGGTCCCAAACCTGCATACTATACGCTCTACAAACAATTTAGCAATGGTGTCTGCCTGTACATTCGGGACCGCAAACGCTTCTGGCCATTTTGTAAATGCGTCTACAAAAATTACTATATGTTTATTGCCAGAAGTTGTAGTGGGTAAAGGCCCTAAGGTGTCGACGCAAACACGGCGGAATGGACCTTCCACCGGAATGGGCATGAGTGGCACTTTCGTGCGCTTCGGTGGATCCTTGCGTTCTGCGCAAGGTTTGCATGCCCTGCACCAATTCCGTATATCAGACCTCATAGACGGCCAATGATATCTGGTTCGTATCTTCTGAAATGTTTTACCAAAGCCTAAATGTCCAGCAAAAATGCTGTCGTGGTTAGCCTCAAAAATTTGAAACTGTAACTCGGCAGGAATAGCCAATAATTTTGAAAATCTGGCAGAACAATTAGGTCGCATATAGTACAGAACATCCTCAATAAGTTTGTAATTTTTAGTGTCTGCATTGGATTTGCTGTCGAATTTTCGCTTTGGCTCTGAAAGTGAACGAAAAATCGGACCTAGCCAAGAATCCTTCTTCTGCATTTCGCAAAGTTGGCGCAAGTTTGTGTACGTAGTTTCCAAAATAGCGCAAAGTCTAGACAAGGCGTCTGCATTGTTATTAGATTTGCCAGGGCGATACTGGATCGTCATGCAATTTGAGTATTCTTGTAGAGATAAACCCCAGCGACTTAGCCGCGCTGAGGGGTTTTTTATAGACAATAGCCATTTTAGAGCTTGGCAGTCTGTAACTACAGTGAAATTATGCATGTACAAGTATGGTCTAAAATATTTAACAAAAAACACTATAGCAAGTGCTTCTTGTTCCACAGCCGGATACATTCTTTCTGCTTTGGTAAGGGATCTGCTAGCAAAAGCTATGGGTCGCTCTATCCCTTCCTGAATTTGGCTGAGCACCCCCCCGATGCCAACTCCACTAGCATCAGTCTGCAATATAAATGGTTTAGCAAAGTCTGGGTATGCCAGTGTGGCATTATCTGTCAACGCACTTTTCAGCTTTTCAAAAGCTTCGATCGATTGATCGCTCATTTCAAACTTTGAATCTTTCTCTAGAAGTTTATACAATGGAGCGGCTATGCTAGAAAAATTTTTGATAAAACGTCTGTAATAGGAACACAATCCTAAAAACGAACGTAAATCCTTAGCTCATTGGCGCTAATCCAGAGATTAGTATCCTTTTTTACCAATTTTTGGTTCCTCCAAACTTTCCTAGCGACTGCGTTTTGACAGTCGACGACAGTTATAGTTGTAGTTTGAATAGAATCAAAAACGATACCCTTTGAGCCAAAAAATCCGGTATTAGTACATACTGTCCTTGTCTCTAGATAACAACTATAAGCATCAGTAGTCTGTGGCTCAAGATGGGGGACATAAAGGTCTACTGATATGTGTCTAACTTCGTGTAATTCAGGTAAGTGACACTTAAAAGTCTGAGGGAGAGCAACTGGAAAACCGTTTCGGGACTGCCCACAAAAGTTCAAGGTTTGAGTTGCATTGACGGGCATTATTAGCAGTAGGACAACTAACAAGAGCAAATTAAATAATGGACAGTAGCCATTTGGAACAAAATTGCTTACATAGCTGCTTGCTGAATCCTGGTCTTCTACTCCCGTGGATATTGACAAATCATCCGGGGTTCCAGATCCATTCTCAGCGGCATCAGACTTGGCTAGATCATGCGAACTCCCAGAATTATTGCCAATGTTGTCAGGTCTGGCATCTTCATCGATGATAAGTCTGCCTTCAGTGACTGAATCTTCCTGGAGTTGTGATGGCACGTTGTCCTCTTGTCGGGCAATCTCACTGAGCTCCGAAGAGTCTGCTCGGGCATCCATATCCCGGTCTGGAGTTGCCTGAATTAGACCAATCGTTTCTGAAAAAAATCTATCAGTCAGATTTGAAACGTGAGCTCTTAAAGATTCAAACTCTTCTGATGTAGCATAATCTGCACTGTCGCGAATAGGACCGTCGAGGTTCGACTCCTCGTCAATATCTACAACCCCAATGGGTCTAGTATTACGAAAATTTCTGTTATTTCTTTGTTTCGCCCTACAATTTGCTTGTATATGTCCAATTTTGGAACAAAAATTGCAAATGGGTCTGTTATCCGCAGTGCGCCTGTTAACTGCATTCGAAGTGGGGCGACGCGTGAAATTGCTGTTCTGACGTGGTCTAAAGTTTTGGTTCTGCTGTCTGCGGAATAATCCATCGAGACGGCGCTCGAGTCTGCTTAACCGTTCTTCTGAAGTGTCGCCGTAGCGATTAGAGCTATGAGAGCTGACAGCTCCTACAGCAGCGGTCTCGGAATCGGACCTTTTTTTCATCAGATTTGATAGGCCGTCAACAAGATCACATAGCTTTTTACTGCTTTCAAGGCTCTGCTGAAGGGGATCGATACTCAAATTCAGATACTGCAAACGTGCTTCCTCCTTCTGAGCTAGCTCAACTGCTTTCGCAAAGGTTTCAGGTTCATCCTCCATAACTGCCTTTTTCAGGGGGAGGGGAAGGCCAGAGATAAAATTTTCCATCATCAGGAAATCACGTGATTTCTCTCCCAAATCGTCGGGGTACGCTGCTCTAGCAAGTTTCTTAATGACTCCCGCATAATTAGCAACAGACTCAGAGGATAGTTTTTGTCTGCTCTTGAGCTTCAAACTGCTGAAACGATGGTTTTCGGGTCTGGTAAACTTGAGTTTTAGTTCTGATTTTAACAACGCGTAGTTGTCCTTCTGTGCTCTGCTCAAGTCCCTATACTGTTCGAGTGCGTTTTCGTCTAAAAACGTAGGTAACTTTTTTGCCTTTTTCTCGGCTGACCAGCCAAAACTGTCTGCAACCAACTCAAACTTTTCCAGCCAATCTGAAAAACTCTCATCAAGTCTGCCAGAGAATGTACTAATTCGGGACCTAGTAGCTTGAGTAGTTGAAAATTCATCAGAAGTCTCAGCAAGTTCGCTGAGTTGACTAGTCAAGGAGTTAAGTCTGTTAGAATTACTGTCTGTGAGCTCCTGCGTAAATTCTCTGAGTCTGCTTCTAATTAGTCGCTCAACATCAGTTTCAGGCGGTGTTGCCATTTGAGGACTCAAATAACTATCAATCTACAAATAACCAATCGAGAGCAGCAGAATCAAATAAATATTAACTTACACACAAGGAGAGCAGCGAAAACAGAAATGTTAACTTACAAGAGTTGCAATCGCGGGGGCTCCACGTGTGACAAAGCGCTTGCCACTACACTTTAATACGAACTAAGCTGCAGTACTTTATTGGCGGGGGTCTGCGAAAACGCAACACAAAGAAGCATACGGTAGTTACGGCAACTGCTTTAGCTTAAGTTCCAACAAAGACTAACCCGGTCTGCTGAAAGAGTCTGCTTTTATATCCTTCTAAGTCGGAAAACTTCAAACGCAAAATATTATTTTAAGAATGTTTTGACTAAATATTAAAACGATGTTGAAACGAGTTGCGATGTTCGAAATGTCAATTCGTAAAGTTAGAAATGTCAAAACGTGGAAACAAAGTTCAGCAAAACTCCGAAAATTTAGATAGTTTTTAGGTTACAAGCAAAGGTAAACATGATAAACATCACATTACCATATATAGCTTCTTGATTTGCAAAAGGAATCGCTAATTTTAATTTGCAAATCTCCATTTCGCTATGAGTTTAATCCAATTTTATGAATTACAACGGTCCCGACCAGGAAACGTTCTTGACTCAAAAACTTTAGTACATAGCTGGTATTTCCGAAAAGTAGTTTATCAGTCATCCTTAGAACTTCTGACTTTATATTTAAAAAGTATACAAAGGCGAGCAACAACACAAGCTGAAAACTGGAAAGCTAGAACTTAGTCACTAAGGGCCGTTAGCTAAATAACATACACATACACGATAATTATAAACAAAAATTAGTATATATTTACAAAAACGTTAAAACAGTACTTAAATTAAATTAAACAGAAAGAAACGTAAGATTGAAGGGGAGAAGGGTATGTTACCTCTGCTATTCTGTAAACCAAAATTGAGTAGGCTGAATCCGAGAAAAAGCTAGTTTTACCGTGAAACTCCGTTAAATTGCCCGACTGAAAACAGTGCTCTAGATGCTTTCTCATCTTTGACTGAACAAATTTCTTTCTCCGCGGACAGCCGCCATGTAAAATCTCTGAGGCGTTTGCTATGCTATGCGACAGTCGAATACTCGTTTTGCTGCGGCACGGCATTATGTTGACCACAATTGGCTGGCGACTATCTTTCTGCTACAAAGCCTTAAGCTGATTTCTTAGATTTGAAACTGGTTTGAAAACTGTGACCATTGAATCGTATATATACATTGTTGTTCAAGTAACAAGAAAGAATCCTGTGATTTCCTTTGGTATGGTGGATTTGAAGACTTCCATTTTTCACACGTTTGAATCCATCCTCCACATATCCCAGCAGAGTATCCTGAAGACCAGCTGACTGAAATTTACAGTTTTACCGTGAAACGCCGTTAAATTGCCCGACTCAAAACAGTGCTCCAGATGCTTTCTCATCTTTGACTGAACAAATTTCTTTCTCTGCGGATAGCCGCCATGTAAAATCTCTGAGGCGTTTGCTATGCTATGGGACAGTCGAATACTCGTTTTTGCTGCGACACGGCATTATGTTAACCACAATTGCCTGGCGACTATCTTTCTCCTACAAAGCCTTAAGCTGATTTCTTGAATTTGAAACTGGTTTGAAAACTGCTGCCATTTAATCGTATATATATACTTCGTTATTCAAGTAACAGGAAAGAATCCTGTGATTTCGTTCGGTATGATGGATTTGAAGACTTCCATTTTTCACAATGTTGAATCCATCCTCCACCATTTCTAGGAATATCCTTATCTCAGTCAGCATGCCTGCATTACCAAGATCTTCCATGCCTGGAAAGTGCCAGGAACGGTTGCCTTTTCGCTATCTGATTCCCCAGTTACGTCAGCATAGCTTTCTCCTTTACAACGCTGTTTTGCTGTTTTGTATAAATTTCATGACCCAAATGCGTCTATCAAA
>JASAND010030434.1:0-12355 GCA_030248195.1 Trissonchulus latispiculum | reverse complement strand
TAACGCCTCCGTAAATTTTTAACCTTAAATATAGGAGTAACACGAGCACTACACCATCAGATGGGAAACCGAACATTATATTCACTATTTTTGAACCAAAGGATAAGGATACTCAATTCCTCCGTATGGACCCTTCTGAGTTCTGTTCTGACTATGACGGTTCCGTTTAACGGATTATTAAAACTAACTTCACTCCTGAACCAGACGTTTATTGAATGTAATACGTAAATGTCCGCTCAGAGTTTGTCATCTTCCTAAGGCCAGCCTAACGTTTTTGCCATCCAAAAGATATTATACAAGAACAAAAAGTGCTCCTTCGTCGCATGTAAAATACATATGAGTCTTCGTAGGCAGGTTGTACATAAGCAAAAACTAGCCTGTAAAATACATATGAGTTCCGTTGGGAGGTTGTAAATTAAGGAAAACAAGTTGCAACCGCTTAACATATGAGCCTGTCCTACAACGAGGCTCATATTGGCGTATGTCATAATACGAATAATTTGCAGATATATATTTTACTTTTATAAAAATACATACTGCATAAAGCTTTTCATTACAAATTGTCCTTCACATAGCTTGTTGATCAGTCATTATAGTGTGTATATGCTCAATACGGTACGCCATGAGGCACTCTAACTCACAGCCAAGTGGGAACGCATTCTGCGTGTGTATAATTTGAAAGTGTTTCGAGAATGCATTAGAGGTGTGCCATAGAGTTTCAGGAAACATCAGGTTGCATGTACAGTTCAGCTTGAGTAGTCGTAGTTCACTTCAGTCCGTTTCTTCTGAGCCACGACGTCTATTCATTTTTCCGTAATGAGGATGAAGCTGAGGTTCTTTAATGAAGCTTTAATGTGGAATGCACTGTGACGCCAATATGAGCCTCGTTGTAGGACAGGCTCATATGTTAAGCGGTTGCAACTTGTTTTCCTTAATTTACAACCTCCCTACGGAACTCATATGTATTTTACAGGCTAGTTTTTGCTTATGTACAACCTGCCTACGAAGACTCATATGTATTTTACATGCGACGAAGGAGCACTTTTTGTTCTTGTTTTCTATTATTTTATATATGTATGCTCATGAAGGTATGTATAGATATCTTTCAAAAGTAGCAAGCAAGCCAACCACAGCACTCAACATCCACTTTGAGCATGCAGTTCTATGACAAATGTTGCTCAGCTCGCTCAGGGCTTTCATTTGGTACCAAATTTGACCACTTTTGAAAAATTTCATATTTGACCGAAAATCGCCTAAGCCCCACCCCACCCTACCACAGCACTCTACAGCCACTTTGAGCATGCAGTTCTATGACAAAAGTTGCTCAGCTCGCTTAGGGCTTTCATTTGGTACCAAATTTGACCAGTTTTGAAAAATTTCATTTTTGACAGAAAATCGCTTAAACGAGGCTACGAATTTCACTAAAAGTTCGATGTTGGAAAAGCTAGCTAGTCTTTTGCCACATAATAGTATTAGGTTAAGTGTAAAATAGTTTAAAGTTTGAAAGAATTCCATACAGCGTAGCGTGCTGTGGAGCCATCAGAAGTTGGTGTTATCCTTCCAAAGCTAGACATGACACGTACACAAACTTCGCCTCGCCCTGATCGCTATGTGCAAGGCACAGTACCCAAATTTTCAGGAATTAGTTCTGATATATAGTGCTTTGATATCGCGTAAAATAATCTCTAGACCATTGCCTACTTTTCTGTGCGATACGATCAAAATGCGAAAAATTGGGTGTTGTAGGTGTATACGGGTGGAGGTTAACTAACTTCTAATGAGCTGTGGTTTACCAAATGAACCAAACTTTGCGGCAATTAATACTCCAAGTATCTGTCTTAACTTTGGTATAAATGTCGTGATTTCGCTAATCCCTGTGTTCGCAGTGCTGGATTATATTATCGATATTGTCGCTGTGATTTGGCGCCATTTCGAAGATGTGAGTCAATTACTCCAAAGTAACTGTGGCAGAATCGGCTGAAACTTAGCACATTTACAGGCCAGTGAGTGCACCAAGATGTGCCGGAACCTATGTCACTAAACCTCGCTCCAATGTTTAGAAATGCTAGATTGATTTCTCGAAGTATGGATGGCGATCGCTCCAAAAAACTCTAAGACAGTTGTAAGCACCTACTGAACGAAGGAAGCGTCGTATCGAAAAACGGATTTCATATTCGGATTCAGCAGGTCAAATAACCCCTATAACCACCTTTTCGGCAAAATCGGAGACAAAAAATTTTTTGACCCCATTTTTACTGCGCTTAGCTAGCTTTTCAGGCCTAAAAATAAGGGTTATTTCTTAACGAAAAGTTGGCTAGCACACTAACCAGAAAACCAAAGCCCTTGAAACTCACAGACAGTTTGCCCCTATTAGAGCCTAATAACTGGTAAAAAGCTGGGGTAGGCTAGGGGTTGCCAATTTTATTAGATCGAAAACGGCGCACGGTCACCTCGCAACTTTTTGCAAAATTTCAAACTTTGAGCTGTTATAACTAAAGAAGGAAGCAACGCTCGAAAGCCGGAATACTTTTAATATTTAGCACTAGTAACAGTTAACATCTGTGGCTGAAAGTTACAGAATCGGTCGAACCGTTAATTCACCAGAGCTGAAAAACCCTTTTTGAAAAATCCCGTTTTTCGCACAAAAATTTCGACTTTGGCGTCCTGCCAAAAACGGTGTATATGAGATATATTGTTGCCCACCCTAAACTTTTTTACTTTGATATGTTGGGTAACGTTGGGCGGGAAAGTAGCTCTCTCCGACGATGTTGTGCCAACCCGTTCGTAGCCCCTCCCCCCTTAAGTCCCCACCCCACGCCACCCCACCACAGCACTCTACAGCCACTTTGAGCATGCAGTTTTATGACAAAAGTTGCTCAGCTCGCTTAGGGCTTTCATTTGGTACCAAATTTGACCACTTTTAAAAAATTTCATTTTTGACCGAAAATCGCTTATATAAGTCCCCACCCCACCCCACCACAGCACTCTACAGCCACTTTGAGCATGCAGTTCTATGACAAAAGTTGCTCAGCTCGCTCAGGGCTTTCATTTGGTACCAAATTTGACCACTTTTGAAAATTTTCATTTTTGACCCCATGACCTCCCACCGACCTGACCCTCCAGATGGCAATGTGGAACCAGCACAGCAAGATGGGTGGGTCAGACGGCAAAACGGATGCCAGGAATGAGCTGGGCGCACCAGAAAACCCCTATAGACAATGTTTTGTCAGGCTATGTACAGTCCTATATGGTGTTCCCGGAAGTCGGTACCGACCGGACCCTCCAGACGGCAAAGTGGAACCAGCACAGCAAGATGGGTGGGTCAGACGGCAAAACGGACACCGGGAATGAGCTGGGCGCACCAGAAAACCCCTATAGACAAAGTTTGGAGAGGCTAAGTAAAGCCTACTATGGACCTCCGGGAAGCGGTTACCGACATGACCCCTCAGACGGTCAAGTGGAACCAGCCCAGCAACTTGGGTTACTCGGGCAGCAAAACTGATAGCGAGAATCGATTCTCCGTCCCAAAAAACCTTTGTATGCAAAATTTGAGCCACCCATGTAGCAAAATAAGCGAAAAAATTAAGTTCAAAGTTCGACCCAAAATTCACCAACTTTGGCCGGCCAGTACCGAAAAATTACGCACGAACACGGAAAATCATATAGCATTTGAACGACCCCGATATGTGTACTGTTTAACCATATAGTCAGTATTGCCCCATATATAGCCCAATCTGACTTATTAAGGCGCCTTTGAAGCATACTTTTTGGCCATTTTAGCGTTTTGGCCGACTTTGGCCCCCAGCCAAAAATTTTTTCCGGCCCTGGGAGGCATAAAAACTAGCTTATTTTCTTATTTTTGATTTGTACTACCAGAATATATATGTGTTTCATAGGCTAAAATTTTTCTATCTGTAGTTATTCAAGCTACAAAACCCCCTTATGAGACATCAAAAGCGAGAAACCGGAAAAAAAAACATCACTCTCGTAAGCGATTTTTGGGACAACTTTTTAACGGAAAGTGGTACGGGGATGAAACTTGGCAAATATACTAAACTCGACACGTACAATTTTTTGCGCACATAATCTGCGCAGGATCTGCGCAGGAATCTGCGCAGCTTCTTCGCAGCCTTGTTTTACACGGTCATTCGACCATTTTCACTCATATTATAGGGGTCGCTACCGCGACCCCTATGATACTAACCTGCAAACTAATGCTATAAATCAACTCTTCAAAATAAATTTAACCATAGACCAGTTGTTTATTCAATTACTGTCACAGTAAAATTTGAACCGAAGAAACAGGAATCAAGCATTACTAACACAAACCAACAAATCTCAACTTATTTACACATTGTATATGCATATTAATTAATCAAATTATAAGACAGGTCATTAATTATAAATATATACTATTTATAAGTACAAACAATGAGCATATATACCTATCTAACTAATTTACAGAACTTGTGCCAAGATTCCCAGTTTTATATAGCTATATATCTCAGGTTTTTGCAGGCAATCCAAAATTAAACTTAAATTTACATCACTCACTGAAAAACAGTTACTATCCTTTCAAAAAATCCAGCGAAGTGTTCAAGTGAGTATAAATTATATCATCAAAAACTGGCCTTCGACAACAACGAAATTACAGAAAGCCATAAACAAGATCCAAAATTATATATATATTATAGACTTAGCTACACATTTAGTCCATATACAGCACGCATAACGTAAACAGAACATGAACATATTAACCCACCCTCACCCAAAACCGGTTCAAGACATTGAAGTGTCAAAGAATACAATCTTTCTAATGCTACTGCTACAAAATAAGCAACTAATCCAAATGTGTTCCAAAGTATGCGGCAGAGGTCTGACTTACTATTTTCACACATAAAATAGTACACGAATATACATATCATGGAAGTGCACCTTAAGCAACAATTTTCCAGTTTTAAACAGACTATAATAAATAATGCAACAGTCACTTTTAAAAGTGAGTTTAAGGTCCTGAAAATTGCGAAGAGGCATTGCGCAATTAGTATTAGACACTTTAGCACCAATAAATACACAGCATTTCATAACATATACGTATACTAATCACAAAGGTTCCTCCTCATACTTCTTCCAGTAGAGTGTCTTTCATCCGGACCAATCCCACATTTGATATTCCATTGAAATAAGATTATGCTAAAATTCATCCTCCTGCTCTTCATGTTTTAGTTCGCTGCAGATGTATTACACTGTTGTATGTGAACGCGGCGGCGTTGGGTTAAAAGGATCAGGGAAATTAATTTGTTGTAATAAACTACAAGCCCAAAAATCAAACACGTTTTGCCCACAATTTAAATCTGGTCTATTTTCGGGCATTGTTCCTATTTCAACTTTTCCTCTCTCGTCAAAAGCTTTCAAATGACAACAAAATGAGCTTGATCAGACGTCTTGATCATTTTGTGCTCCCACCCAGTCCTGTGACAACTTTTCATCTCATCAACGAGAGCTTTCGTGTGACGCCGATATGGGGGTCTGTCACTTTCAATTTTGGTCTTGCAAGATTACTGTATTGACTACTTTTACCATCAGTCGTACCAAGTCGCCAATTACCAATGCAAACCTCAAAGTTAAGCCCTTCAAATGAGATATTCCACCCTGTTCCCCTTTCCAAATCCAGAGAAAAATCATTAATAACGGTCACACCCAAATCGAAGGGTTGATTGTTCGGTAAAAATGGGCTACTCAATGAATATGACTGATGGCAACAAGGACAGGTCTAGAAATTTTGACTTTAGTTAACAACAGCAGCTAACAAAGTCTAACATAATGTCACCTGAGCAGCGAATGTTAAAAAGAGGCTTCGGTATTCGATCAAGCTTAATAATTGGTAGAATTATTACGCACCTTTTTGGAGAATCCTGTCATTCATGAAACAGACTTCTGCAATTTTAGTCGTAAGAAGACGAATTCTTAACAACAAAATGTCCAGTCTGAAAAATTTAATTTTTAAAACGCATCAAGCTTTGGTTAACTCGTAGAATTTATTACAAAAAGTGACGAATGGCAAAAATTCCAATGATTTGTGCGGATATAGGTATTGTCAAATTTCTGAGAACTCATCCGTTCTTAAGATTATTTGCAAAACTGACGTTCGACAAATTAACGCTTAATTAGGAAGCATACAAATGAAGCATTAAAAGCAACAGAAAACAAAAACAAACACACACACAACAAATAAGGGTCATAATATTCGACCAACGAAACACGGGTGCAGTACAATCGTTTGAGCTAAATCAATCTGCGAAGACGACTGACTTTCACTTAAACACGAAAGGGCGAAGAGGGAAATGAGGAACGAGCCCACCTGGGAGAGGGGACGGACACTATCAAAACCAAATCTTGACCAAACAGGAACAGGGGATATACAAGTCTTTCAGGAGATTCAGGCTATCAACAGAAGCCTGAAATTTGTTCCACATGTATAGGTAGTGTACGTATGTGCGTGCATACCTTTATGCCACATCAGTTGGAAAAAGTATCTCAGGATACAACATGTTACTGTCAGATGGGCTTATAGAGGAGTGAGGTGACATACTTTTTTCGATAGCGATGAGTGGCACTGAGGACCATGACACCGTCCTTGATTGAGAGGGCATAGAGATGATTCAGCATGACATGATGGGGCTCCGGGAGGACGTTGGGATCACAGGAGACCGGAGTGTCCTTGTTCAGTATCACCTGAAGCAGATGGGGTGGAAGCACAGGCGGATGGGAGGCGGAGTCGAAGGCCCGACGCTCTGGAAGTTCCTGACAGAAGTTGGGACTCTGGCCGAATCCAGCCGAACCCCCCAGGCCGCCGGTCCCACCCGTCGGACCCTGTCCGCCCCCAGCCCCTCCATCGTTCGCCGCTCCACCTGAGCTTCTCCGTCGGGCAGCCTCTGCATTGGTGCGCTCTGTGGCCTCCAGATCGCGATCAAGTGCATCAAAGACCTCATAGTCGGCCGGATCAATTACCACCACATTGTTCTCTGAGCCAAGAGGATTGTCTGTTTTGGGCAGACTATTATCACAACACCAGACACCGTCCACCTAAACAATAAAATCTATACAATTAGTGAAAGTGAGTTCTAAGACTCGAAACATACACAAATTCGACGCGCACAGTCGCTGTGTTGTTGAATTTAACGCGTAAGCATAAGTGAGCGTACAGAAACATGTACTGGTACTAGGGTTGGTTTTTCCCGAAAAAGATTGCCAAAAAACCTTTTTTTCCGGTTTGTTATATTTTCCTTTTTCCGGTCACCCCAAAATTATCCAATTTGTTCAAATTTACGATATTTCATGTTTTTGCATGCATAGAAGCAGTGGCAGCCACTAAAGCAAAACCAATCCCAAAGGAAAAACCTATAAGCGCTTGTTTTAGGTACCTCCCCTCCATTCTGGCGGACGGTCCAGCCGGCTCTATTTATGCATGAAAAGAAAAATTTCCTATGTTTCCTGTGTTCTGAAATCAGATCCGGGGGGGGTGTGAACACGAGATTTTCGGTGAATTCGTTATTCGGAGAATTTTTTATTACTCACGCTACACAAGGGATACCGACATTAAATTTGCACCACATGTATAGAGGGTCACTACCGTTCCATATGTACAGAAGTTTTTCGGTCCGACTGCATTTGCGAAATTACCAGCAAAAAATTATATTTTTGATTTTTGTGAACATTGCCATAGGTGTTATAAGCATTTTTCTAAAAATTTTCGCTTCCTCAAACTCGGTGCCTATCGCCAGAAGTAAAGGACAAAGAAAAAGCCAGCACTTTCATAATGTAAGTTCGATAAAGGTAAACCCTGGATTTATTTAAATGGGGGGGGCGGGGGCGCTCCCCCCCCACTTTTTGGGTTCCCCCCACTCGGCCCCATCCCCACTTTTTTGGGCTTCCCCCACTCACCCTAAGGCGCCCAGAAATTGCCAAATTTTTTAGGATTTTTGGTCAAAATTTTCAAAATTTTTCGGCCTCGCCGGAGATTGTTGGTTAAAAATCGCCTTTTTTGGTGATAAAACTGGATTTTTGAGCACTTTTAAGCATGAGGGGCCTGTTCAATATTGAAGGCTTATTCAATTTGGGGGGGTGGGCCCCCATAAACACCCTTCTCCCAAAAAAGTGGGTGCCCCTTTTGGTACCAACTTTTGCCCTGAAAAATCACCCAAAAGACCAAATTTCCGGTTGCGTCTGGAACTATGAATGCACCTTGCTTAAGAAACAGTAGGGAGATAAAAATTTAACTGAAACCACAAGAATTGGCCTGAGATATATAGAAACTGAATACGTACCTGGAATTTGAACTCATGGCGACCTTCGGGAAGATTAACAATGGTGGCAAAGTCTTCATGACTTTTCACCAAGGGAATTTTGGCTCGCCACCCGTTCCAGGAACCCGCCACGGCCACTGAGCGTGGATGAGCAGACGTGGTACCTCCAGACGCACTGGAGCCACCGGACCATTTGATCACCACGGGATACTCATTTTCACCAACGTATTGCATGGAGGGAACGGAAGGCGGAGGGCCTCCTTTGGCAATCTTCAACTGAACCGGACAGTCATCATAAAACGTGCTGGGATGACGCTGTCTACTCCCGGAACCAGAACCCCCGGGTCCCCCTGAACCACCGGGACCCCCGGAATCCGTCCGGTCACGACGGGCCACGGATCCTTGGGTTTGCCCCATTGACCACTCACAGAGACGCTTCAGTGCTGGCTTTCAGTTTCTAGAAACAAGTTTCAGTTTCAGCTTTCAGTTTCAAGAAAAAACAGCATCAGGAAAATGCAACAAATTGTAATCTAATAGATGATTTAAAAACTCATTAGCATTAGTAGTCACCCAGTAGTAGGCTTCACTCGACACCGGGGCCATATCGTTCACGAGTATATACTGGCTTTTTCCTACAGGGGAGGGGTTGGTGGGTCGCCCCCCTCCCAGAATCGCCCCCTCTCCCCCAGAACTCTTAAGTGCCCGTAAAAATAGAGTTTTGAGGGTAAATTTTGAAAATTTTTTACGGCTTCGCCGGATTCTGACGCATCCCCCCAGAAATCCGTGCCTACCCCCAGACCTGGGGGGGACCGCCAACCCCCCCCGCCCAGACTTCCCCCTGAAATTTTTGTCTAGAAAAAAGCCAGATATATCCACGGGAGCATCAAAGCTTCCACATCATGCCTCTCGTTTTACCATACTCCAGACTATAGACACACTACTATCCAATAAGAACGATTTAAAGATTCTTTTATGCTTTATATAGTTTACGCTTTATAGTCAAGCGAGAAAAAACCCACTCGCCAATGCGGGAAAACCCACCTCCAGTGTGGGCTTACCGGTACGAGTTAAGATTTTAGCCTATCCTGAAGAGCGTCCAAAATAGCCCTAGAGGCTGTATATATTATCGTAGCTCCCGCTGCTTCCCTGCAAATGTTTAGGGACTTTGAAATTTTAGAAAATTTTGGTCCGTCCAAGTGCCGAAATTTGGCAATCTTTGCCTGGCCATCACCCTGAACGAAACCTGAAAGACCTAGTCCAAAACGGATTGTATGTATGTGTAGGGCATCTGTTGGGCTTCATGATGATATATGCCACACTGCTCTAACCCCTCCGGAGCGACATGGGAGTGACCTGGAGTTGGCGGGAAAAACCCACATTTCAAAATTGAGTTATTTTTTGAAGCATTGGCAGAAAAGGTCAAACTAATACATACGTTTGTTTAACGGAGTATATAGGTACATTAAACTGGTATAGGGTTTTTAAACTGGTATAGAGATTCGTTCTCTCAGTGCTCCAGGGGGTCAAAATCGGACATCAGGGTATTTTTTATGGATTTTTTTCGGGGGGGGGGGGGGGGGGGGGGGCCCCGGCCCGGGGGGGGGGGGGAGAAATTTTCGGGGGGAAGATTTTTGCAAAAATGAGCCAAAAAATGGTATTTTTTGGCGTATTTTGCATGGTGAAACGCATAAAGTTCTCAAAAATGCCAGGATTTAAGCTAAAAATAGCTATTTTTTCGAAAAAATCTCCGGCGACGCCGGAAATTTTTTGAAAATTGGCCTATTTTTGGCAAAAATTTGGGCCTCCAAAAAATCCCGGGGGGGGGGGGAAGCAAATATCCCGGGAGGGGGCGCTTTCGGGGGGGAAGGCATTTTCGGGGGGGGAAGGTCAATTTCGGGGGCCCCCCGCGCCCCCCCCCCCCTGTAAAAAATACCCTATTTTAATTTTCGCCAAAAATACTTATTTTTGCCCTAAAATCGGTCTAGTTTGGCTCTATATATCATGGGGCAGCTCGGAGAGCGCCCCATAATATGAGCCAAAAAGGTACATTGCGTGTTTTCAAAATGCTTAATTAGGCGTAACTAATTAACGGTAAGGAATTAAGAGCTAATATTTACATTTTTGAAATCCCCAGGCCAAGAGCTTTCGAATGATACCAAACTTGCCCGGAAAAAATGAACTATGAAAATTTTAATTTTTCAGACCTACTTTCTAAGTGAGGTTTTTTTTTTTTATTCTCTTGTGTTTCTCCTTTACGCTCGTGCTACTTATTCTAGCACACTGATTTTTCACATGCCTTATGGTGGTAACCTTTACCTATTATTATCTTGTTAGCGAAACCATGAACCTGTTCACTATTGATTATTTTGGCCTAATTCGGCTTCTAGCGGTTTCTACAGACTGTCAAACATGGGCTCACGAACATTCGGACTTAGAGAATTTTCGAGGGTCCCAACATAGAAAATTGTCAAAAAGTCGTCTAAAATGGCGTTTTTCGGCCATTTGGTGGTGCGCTTATATAGTAAATCGGGGTCGCTGAAAACGATGAGCATATCGCCGAAACCGACGGATGTGACCCTCGAGCTGCATGGCGCCTGTGGTTCCTCGCCCAGGGTCAAAGTTGGGAAAAGTCGCTAAAAACGGCTATTTTCGGCCATTTGGTGGTGCCCATATATAGCAAATCGGGGTCGCTGAACACGATAGGCATGTTTGCTTCTCCCTGTGGTGCCGCTATTGCGCTGCACTGCGGTGCGGCAGCCGCAGCGACGCTGCAGGTGCAGCACCGTGCAGCACGCCCTGTAACTTGAAATGGACAAGTTGAAACTGCCTGAAAGCTTGCCCTTATATAGTAAATCGGGGTCGCTGAACACGATGAGAGTATCCTCGTCGCTGTGCGGTGCTGCTATCATGCTGCGCTGCGGCGCTGCAGCCGCAGCACCGTGCAGCACGCTCGGTAACTTGAAATAGACAAGTTGAAACTGCCTGAAAGCTTGCCCTTATATAGTAAATCGGGGTCGCTGAACACGATGAGAGTATCCTCGTCGCTGTGCGGTGTTGCTATCGTGCTGCGCTGCGGCGATGCAGGTGCAGCACGCTCTGTAACTTGAAATAGGCTATTTGAAACTGCCTGAAAGCTTGCCCTTATATAGTAAATCGGGGTCGCTGAACACGATGAGAGTATCCTCGTCGCTGTGCGGTGCTGCTATCGTGCTGCGCTGCAGGTGCAGCACGCCCTGTAACTTGAAATGGACAAGTTGAAACTGCCTGAAAGCTTGCCCTTATATAGTAAATCGGGGTCGCTGAACACGATGAGAGTATCCTCGTCGCTGTGCGGTGCTGTCATGCTGCGCCGCGGCGCCGCAGCCGCAGCACCGTGCAGCACGCTCTCCTAACTTGAAATAGACAAGTTGAAACTGCCTGAAAGCTTGCCCTTATATAGTAAATCGGGTTCGCTGAACACTATGATAGTATCCTCGTCGCTGTGCGGTGCTGCTATCGTGTTGCTCTGCGGCGGTGCAGCCGCAGCACTCTCTGTAACTTGAAATGGACAAGTTGAAACTGCCTGAAGCTTGCCCTTATATAGTAAATCGGGGTCGCTGAACACGATGAGAGTATCGTCGTCGTTGTGCGGTGCTGCTATCGTGCTGCGCTGCAGGTGCAGCTCCGTGCAGCACGCCCTGTAACTGAAATGGACAAGTTGAAACTGCCTGGAAAGCTTGCCCTTATATAGTAAATCGGGGTCGCTGAACACGATGAAAGTATCCTCGTCGCTGTGCGGTGCTGCTATCGTGTTGCGCTGCGGCGCTGCAGGTGCAGCACGCCCTGTAACTTGAAATGGACAAGTTGAAACTGCCTGAAAGCGTCTGCCCTTATATAGTGGGACCGGGGTCGCTGAACACGATGAGAGTATCCCCGTCGTTGTGCGTGCTGCTATACGCCGCGCCGCAGGTGCACCGCAGCACGCCCCTGTAACTTGAAATGGACAAGTTGAAACTGCCTGGTGCCCAACTGAGAATAGCCGTAACTGAACGAAGTACAATGATTTTTTT
>JASAND010030433.1:0-23016 GCA_030248195.1 Trissonchulus latispiculum | reverse complement strand
TTTTCTACTCATATTATAGGGGTCGCTACCGCGACCCCTATGATATATAGCCCAATCTGACTTATTAAGACGCCTTTGAAGCATACTTTTTGGCCATTTTAGCGTTTTGGCCGACTTTGGCCCCCAGCCAAAAATTTTTTCCGGCTCTGGGAGGCATAAAAACTAGCTTTTTCTTATTTTTGATTTGTACTACAAGAATATATATGGGTTTCATAGGCAAAAATTTTTCTATCTGTAGTTATTCAAGCTACAAAACCCCGCTTATGAGACATCAAAAGCGAGAAACCGGAAAAAAAACATCACTCTCGTAAGCGATTTTTGGCATAACTTTTTAACGGAAAGTGGTACGGGGATGAAACTTCAGGAACATACTAAACTCGACACGTACAATTTTTTGCGCACATAATCTGCGCAGGATCTGCGCAGCTTCTGCGCAGCTTCTGCGCAGCTTCTGCGCAGCCTTGTTTTACACGGTCATTCGACCATTTTCACTCATATTATAGGGGTCGCTACCGCGACCCCTATGAAAAAATTTCTTTAATTCATTAATAAAACTGTCGTGCACTATGATTTCAATGCTAACAAGGTTCTATTTTTGCAATTTTAAGGTAAAAACGTAGTTTTTCTAGTGTGTTAAACAGTGACGATGTCGATTTTTGTTGTTAAACAGCGATTTTTGTATATATAACGCGTGAATATATGATAACGGTAATTTTAACAATGCGTACCAGGGTATTTTTTAGGGATTTTTTCCGGGGGGGGGGGCTTCCCGGGGGGGGGAGAAATTTTCGGGGGGGGAAGATTTTTTTGCAAAAATGAGCCAAAAAATGGTATTTTTTGGCGTATTTTGCATGGTGAAACTCAACAAGTGCTCAAAAATGCCAGGATTTAAGCTAAAAATAGCTATTTTTACGAAAAAATCTCCGGCGAAGCCGGAAAATTTTTGAAAATTGGCCTATTTTGGCAAAAATTTGGGCCTCCAAAAAATCCCGGGGGGGGAAGCAAAAATCCCGGGAGGGGGCGATTTCGGGGGGGGGGAAAGGCATTTTCGGGGGTAAGGTCAATTTCGGGGGGGCCCCCCGCCCCCCCCCCGTAAAAAATACCCTGAGTACAATAACGCACAACCTAGAAATTAATAAATTTTGGATGGCCTAAACTTTTTGGCAGATGGCCTAAAAAATTTGAGTCGTTGAGGCCATTTGGCCTAAAGTTCGGCGACCAAAAAAAACCTTGGTTTTGAGGGAATCCAATTTTCGACCAACTTTACCCCCTCCCAGATTTTTTACTTTCCCCACTTTTGGTTACAACCCCCCGGCCCCCCCAGCACTTTTTGGAGCCAAAAAGTTTGCAAAATTTTGCCAAAAATGGCCTTTCTGAAAAATGTTTTTTTAATTTTGGCTAAAAAGTTAAAACCGCGTTAAAACGGTGTAAAAAACACCTAAAACGATAAAAACAAGCCTTGTTGTAACGGAAAAAGCGTTAAAATACAATAAATTTTGCGTTTTCAGGCCTGGCATTTTTTTAGTGTGGGGCCCCCCCACTTTTCGGTTCCCCCCTCCACTTTTCGGAGCCCCCCCCCCACTTTTCGGCAAGCCCCCACCCACTTTTTTGGGGGTCGCCCAAAAGTGTCTAAAAATTAGGTTTTTAAGGTCAAATTTTCAAAAATTTTCTCAATTTTTAGCTAATTTATGGACTTATAAGCTCATTTTAAGCTTAAAAACAGCGATTGTTTTCGTTTTTAGCTTAAAAATGCTAATTTTTCGCTAAAAATTTCGGTATATTTTACATTTGGCTCGCCCCCCCACTTTTCGGAAGCCCCCCCCCCCCACTGCCCCCTCCCTCGGGGGGGGGGCGAAGCCCCCCCCCCACTTTCAAAACCCTAAAAAAATGCCAGCAGGCCATGTTTTGAATTTCCTGAGATCCGAGTTTGGGGGGTTTGGGGAGGGGGACTCCCCGTCCCCATCAGTAGCGGCGCCAGGATTTTCTGAAGGGGGGGCCGACCCAAAAAACCGGCGACCTATTTCTGGGAAATCCAAAATTTTTGCCGAATTTTACCTTCATTTTCCACAAATTTTCTCATATTTTAGCAAAAAGTTTTCGATTCTTTGCAAAAATTTGCCAATTTTTAAAAAATTTCTTAAAAACACTCAAATTATGCATATAAACAGCTGAAAAAATTTTCAAGGGGGGCATAGGTGTAATTGGGGGGAGGTTTAGGGGGGGTAACCCCCCAGCCATTTTTACAAACCACCCCCAAAAATTTTTGGGGGCCCCCGCCCCCCCCAACTGGGGGGGGGGGGGGGGTAGTCGCGCCGAAGGCGGCCAAAAATCGGGTATTTTTAGGGTATATATAGCAAGGTTCACAAAAAAAATCACCCCGAAAATTCACAAAAAAAATCACCCACCTAGACGGCTAACAACAAGCCGCAGCCGGAAAATTTTTTGCATGGTAATAGCCACAAGTCCCAACCCCAACATATGTAAGTTTGGCTGCCGAGGCTCAACTCCTCCGACTAGGGTGCCCAAAATAGTCGACCCACCCAAAATCGGACCCTCGGACACACAACTCCGGACCAAAATTGAAATTTTTGCTGGTACTCACTATGGACTTTGCGCAGGTACCCCATACTATGCATGTGACATGTCCTAACTCTAAGCTATCCAACCATATATTGGATTCCCTGCCATGTCCTCTGGGTTCGCCACCGGTGGGTGATTTTTTTTGTGAACAAGTTCACAAAAGAAAAATCACTGTCAACTTTTTGTAAAATGCCTCTGGGGCAACCACTAGGGTAAAACTAATGCCAAATTCGAGCTCAGCCACCCGGAAAACCTATATAGAGCACGTTTTAGGTACCTCAACCCCCTTCTGACAGACGGTCCGGCCGATGGACCCGGCCCGGACCCTCCGGACCCAGGGGGTACTCAGGATCACCTATATATCTGGGCAAAAGCTACCTAAAAACTAATGCCAAATTTGAATTCTACGCACCGAAAAACCTATATAGGCGAGTTTTTAGGCTTCTGGGACCTTGAAATAAAATTTTTGGTCAGTCACGTGACCCCGACCCAGGTCACGTGACCCTAGGCCAAGTCACGTGACCATTCCAGATACGAAATTACTCCGCCAAATTGTTTGTTCTGTGCTTACTAGAGCAATAGAACACAAAATAAGTGGATTCCTAGCTTCCTGGTATCAATAATAAAGGTCAAGCACATTGGTCTGGGTAGCCACTTTGGACCCGGGGGCCGAGAACCAAAATTCGAAGTTCAGCCTGTGCAAAAAAAACTTGGGGGTCCAAATTTTTTTACATAATAACACTATGGACTATGCTCTATTTATGCATGAAAAGAAAAATTTCCTAGCTATATATATCCTGAGATCAGATCCGGTGGTGATTTTTTTTGTGAACGAGTGATATTTTTTTGTGAATTCGTTCACAAAAAAATCACAAAAATTTTTTATTACTCACGCTACACGAGGGCTACCGGCATGAAATTTGCACCATATGTAGAGGGGGTCACTACCGTTCCATACGTACCAAAAGTTTTTCGATCGGACTTCATTTGCGAAATTGCCAGCAAAAATTCGATTTTTGATTTTTTTTTGTGAACCTTGCTATAAATTTTGCAAAAATTTTCAAAAATGTCCACATTTTTGGCTTAAAGTGTTCATTATTGCGTGAAATACACGTTTTCAAACGTTTTATGAACTTTCTGAATCAATATTGACCCTAGTTTGGATTTAGAAGCATGCTGGCAATCAAGTTTACGAGTTTAAAGGCCCTGTGTAATGTTAAAATTAGTTAATGGTTGGATGTTTTTTGGCATTAGCAATGGCTGAAATTGCGATTTTTGCCATACAAATTGAAAAATTTTTTTGGGGGAGGTTTGGGGGTCTTGGGGGGAGGTCTAAAAAGGGGGCCCGCCCCCAAAATTTGGGGGGAGGGGGCCTCCCCCAACCCAAATCCCCGTTACACCTATGGGGGGGGGGCCCGAGCCGACACCCCAAAGGGAGGGGCCCAAATCGCAAAAAGGGTGGCGGCCCCCCCTGGCGCCGCCACTACTCCCCATCACCTTTCGTTGGTCGACCACCTAATTTCCGAACCAAAATCTCCGGTGAAACTATGGTGAGCTGAGCTCTTGGTCTGGGGAAGGTGAAACCATAGTTTCACCGGAAATTTTGGTTGGGGGGGGCAAGCTCCGGAAATTTGGTGGTCGACCGCTAAACAGTGATGGGGTGGGGAGTACCCCCCCCCCGAACCCCCCCAAAATTCGCACCTCAGGAAACCCAAAAAATGGCCTAAAAATGCAAAATTATCTGTATTTTAACACTTTTTAAGTCAAAACAAGGCTTGTTTGTATCATTTTAGGCGTTTTTACACGGTTTTAAAGCGATTTTAAGCCAAAAATTGAGAAAAAATTTTCAAAAAATGACCATTTTTTGGCAAAATTTAGCTAACTTTTTGGCCCCAAAAAGTGCTGGGGGGGGAGTTCGGGGGGGGGGTAACCAAAAGTGGGGGGAGGGAAAGTCAAAAAATCTGGGGGGGGGAAGTTGGTCGAAAATTTTTGGGGGGGTATATACCCCCCCAACCGCCCGCCCCCCCTGGTGAAACGAGGGGTGAAACCCCCCCCCAAGCACATGTATAATTATCTGGCTTCTTCCTACAGGGGGGGCCTCCCCCCCAGAAATTCGTCCCCCCCAGGATTCGGGCCTTCCCCCCCAGCACTCTAAAATGCCCGCAAAAATAGGGTTTTGAGGGTAAATTTTTTACCCATTTTTAAGCATTTCTTAGCTATTTTAAGCTTAAATTTTAGTTAAAAATAGTTAATTTTTTAGCTCAGCAGCAAAAGCTATTTTTAGGCATAACTTCCCCCCATAGTTTCACCGGAAATTTCGGTTGGGGGAGGGGTATATAAAATATAAGCACTGTAAATTTGGTGGTCGACCCAAGAAATGTGATGGGGGAATATACCCCCCCAAAATTGGAACCTCAGAAAATCGAAAAAATAGCTTAAAATGAAAAATTTTCTGTATTTTAACGCTTTTTCCGTCAAAACAAGGCTGGTCTTGAAAGTTTTCGGCGTTTATACGCGGTTTTAAAGAGACTCTTAAGTCAAAATTTGAGAAAAATTTTTCAAAAAATGACCATTTTAGGGCAAAATTTAGCTAACTTTTTGGCTCCAAAAAGGGCCGGGGGGGGTTGGGTGGGGGTAGCCGAAAGTTGTGGGAGGGGATGTCGAAAATTGGGGGGGGGGGCAAAAGGGCGGGTCGAAAATTTGCGGGGGGGCCCCCTTATTAGACCCCCCCCCCAAACCGCCCCCCCACCATAGGTGTAACGGGGATTTGGGTTGGGGGGCCCCCTCCCCGGAATTTTGCGGGGGGGCCCCCTTTTTAGACCCCCCAACCCCCCCCACGACCTCCCCCAAACCTCCCCCAAAAATTTTTTTCTATTTTTATGTCAAAATTCGCATTTTCAGCCATTGCTAATGTCAAAAAACATTCAACTATGAAGTAATTTTGACATTAGACAGGGGTTTTAAACTCGAAAACTTGATTGCCAACATGTTTCTAAGTCTAAAATAAGGTCAATATTGAGTCAGAAAGTCCATAAACCTTTTGAAAACGCGTATTTCACGCAATAATGAACAGTTTAAGCCAAAAATTTGGACATTTTTGAAAAATTTTTCAAAATTTACCCTAAAAATATCCAATTGTTGGCCAATTTTTCGCGCCTTCGGCGCGACTACCCCCCCCCCCCCCAGGGGGGGGGGGGGGGCCGGGGGCCCCCAAAAATTTTTGGTGGTGGTTTGTAAAAATGGCTGGGGGGGGTTACCCCCCCAAACCTCCCCCCAATTACACCTATGCCCACGACCCCCCCAAACCTCCCCCAAAAAAATTTTTCTTTTATGCCAAAAATCGCATTTTCAGCCATTGCTAATGCCAAAAAACATCCAACCATTAACTAATTTTAACATTACACAGGGCCTTTAAATTCGAAAACTTGATTGCCAACATGTTTCTGAGTCCAGAATAAGGTCAATATTGAGTTTAGAAGTCCATAAAAATACCTGAACGGGAGGTCAAATTTGACTGACCCTTGTGGAAGCAAATTTGGGTACCCCTTGTGAGAGCGATTTTTCTTAGGGGTACCTTTGAAAGCGATTTTTAAGCTATTTTAGCCAATTTTTAGCAAAAAACAGCAATTTTTAAGCTAAAACACTTTTTTTGGACGTTTTTTAGCTACAAATATAGTAATTTTAAGTAAAAATTAAAGGAAATTTTAGTCGTAAAACCTATTTTTTGAGCAATTTTCTTACCCCTTGTGGCCAATTTTCTTACCTTGTGGGAGCAATTTCGCGACCCCTTGTGGGCGACTTCGCCGAGGGCGGGGGGAATGTCCCCCCCCCCTTTCCCCCCCTTGTCCACCTGTGCGATAAAACCGTTATAAACGTGTATTTCTCTCGCGCGATAATAAGCACGTTTAGCCAAACTGTTGGACTTTTTTGAAAAATTTTGCAAAATTAACCTTAAAAATGGCCAAATGTTGGCCAATTTTCGTTCCTTCGGCGCGACTACCCCCCCCCAGTTGGGGGGGGGGGGGGTGGGGGGCCCCAAAACTTTATGGGGGGGGGGTTGGAAAAATGGCTAACACCCCCCCCCCCCCCCACAATTACACCTATGCCTATGCTTTCTTACACATCCCCGCCGCCAAAAGCCAGCAAAAATTGCAAATAATAAACAAGTGTTTCTTATTATATATGCAAACTTAAAGGAAAATTACAGATTAAGTTTCGGCTGTTACTAAAACAACTGCAACGACACCATTGTATTATAAAATGTAAATTTTGTAAAAATGAAATATCAGCATCCACTGGAGATCCCAGCCACCACTTCAGTCAGTTCCTGGATGGTGTCCTCAAGCCTGTCTATTCTCGGTGAGCGTAAGCGTAACCAACTTCCACATATGCTTCGTCCGTGAAGACAGCACTAAGTGCGTTTTATTGGATCTTTGAACGGTATACTGTGGTCGTAACACTTCAGCTGTGGCTTTCTCTGACAAAACTAATGTTTTCGTCTGCAAACGTTAAACTAAAACCTACCCTAACCTGGTTATTGAATCATGCAAAATTGTTTGCCCTGTACCCTTTACATTAGTTTTTGTATCTTTTCACCCACCTTAACCACACTATTAATTCTCTTTACTACCTTCCTGCTTGCCTTTAAGCTTTGAGCAATTGGTTAGCATAAAACTACTGAATAGTCTTTTTATTCAAAGCTTCTGGTTCACGACAGTGTACAATTTCTGCAGCCCAAACCATGTCATGCAGGTAAAATTAAGAGTACATATTTAACTGTCAAACTTGTCACACTATCTGTTGTCAGCTCGCGAGCTACACGCTTACGACCCATCCCCCCCTGCAATTGCAGGATCTTTTGCGCTTTCCCCCTCCCCAGCCCTAACTTTTGATTTTTTTACCAATAACTTTGAAATTTGGTGTGGGTGCATACTGGAGGCTGGTGAATTCAAAAATTGTAAAATTTTAAAATTTTCTAAAAAATTTTAAATTTTTGTTTGGTAAGGAGGGACCAAGGGGAACCAAAAAATTTTTGGAAAACATTTTGCTGAAAACATGCGAAAAGGGGTTTTCTGGGGCGCTGAGCACGAATCTGAAATCCGTTTTTCGATTCAGCTTTTCGTTAGCTCAGTATAAGCTAAAGTTGTAAGCTTAACATGTAAGCTTATACTGGGCTAGCGAAAAGCTGAATCTAAAAACGGATTTCAGGTTCGTGCTCAGCGCCCCAGAAAACCCTGTATGTATGTTTTCAGCAAAATTTTTTGTCAAAAAATTTTTTAGTTCCTTTTGGTCCCCCCTTACCAAACAAAAATTTAAAATTTTTTAGAAAATTTTAAAATTCTACAATTTTTGAATTTTTGAATTCACCAGCCTTCAGTATGCACCCACACTGAATTTCAAAGTTATTGATCAAAAAATCAAAAGTTAGGGCTGGGGGGGAAAGCGCAAAAGATCCCAATTGCGTATGCTGACGCGTTTGAATAGGAAGGTACCCCCCGCAAATGCGACCCATCATTCGACGGGGTCTCGATACAAGTCGAATGATAAGTCAGATTTGCGGGTGGGGGAGTGTAGTATATACTGTATGTATAGTAAGCGCAATTACGTCCTGGGTACTGATTTGCGGAGGTCCACTCTGTACGCAAGTGCGGGAAGCTGAGCATGGCATGGCTTGCGAGGTGGTAACAGAGGGTGTGATACTTGTCGCACTCTTATCTATTATGCGCTCTTGGTGTAAAACAGTTCATTATAGACTCTAAATAGCTGAGTTTATGGAATAGGTTTATTCGAAGGTGTGTAATTGCACTGCAGTGCTTAAATCATGTATACTTAAAATTAATTAGCTTCAACCAACATTTTCTTAAATGTTCAACGAATATGGTTGGCTTGAGTACCTATAGTTTTTATATTGTTCCATTCTTGTTCACTCACGTACAATTTTAATTTGCTGTTTAGACACCTAGTAGCTTCGTCGATATTTAAGGGGGCGCTTGCATTATCGGGATTATAGATATAAAATTTAGACCGATGGCTAAATTTTAAAGAAATCCTAACTAAACTTACTTTGGTTAGCGAGGCTTCTTTTGACCAAATTTCGGCAACGGAGACCACGTGCTTCGCTAGCTACCGGTATGGCTTAAAATTTCGAAATTTTATTAAAGCTGCAAACGACAACGTCCAATGCACTAGCTGAAAGAGCATAAAAAGCCCGTTACAACGATGTGCATATCTCTCCTGTACGTGCTTGCAATCAAAAGTTACAGGCGGTTGAATATGTGACAAAGTTACGTTTACCATTCCCAACGCGAATGCCAATGTATAAACCAATCGTTCGGAATTGAATTCTACAGGCCCTTTCACATTGCTTTTGTGTTGGATTTGTTTATTATTTTATGAAATACACTGTGCGACTTATTAAAAGCATAATATTTGCGAAAAACTTAAGTGACTAGTGCGAAATTTTTCATTTTGATTTTCTCATAAATGCTGAGACCAAACTCGCTCGAATTTTGCAAGCACATTTATTTGACGGGTGCGCAGGGGCAATTTTTTTAGTTTTTGTTTAAATCGTATATTCCGTGAGATATCGACTTTCAAAGTTTTCGAATATTCATAAAATACTCAAAACTGCATAAATCCAAAAACTGAAAAAATTGCCCCTGCGTTATGTTCATTTGTGCCAAATTTGAGCTAATTCCATTCAGCCGTTAATGAGTGACAGCGTTTTGTAAATTTCAGCTTATCCCTCCTGTGTATGTCGCAAGCCAAGCAGTGCAGTATTCAAATTCTACATATTGTTAGCATTTAGCACCAGCTACTTATGCTGAAAGTTTGAAATAGATTCGTTGGAAAATAAACTCAGGAGAACCGTTCCCGGTAATGCAAGCGCCCCCTTAAGGTGATGGTATCCTTTTGTGTAGTGATTTTTGAAGCTATATAATTTTGGATTTGGTTCAGAAGGTCTTTCTTAATTATGGAAAATATATACCGCCAAATGTGCGGTGACAAGAACTGTTGCAACTTTGAATTGAGCTTTCTAGCTGGAGAAGTTTTAGCTCAAACCAAAAACATGTTTCTCTGCACTAGGTAGTGCGGATTGTGGTCCAACCAAAAATTTCGCGAAATCATTTACGTAGTTTTTGAGAAATCGCTGTTCAAAACAAAACATTTCCAGTTTCCCAAATGGTTTTTCGGCCACATCTCTAGCTTAAAGCAAAGAACTCCAGATAATTGGCATTGACAAAATGTGTAGTTAAGCTGCGCAAAGATTGCATATAAATAAACCAAAATTGTCCGTAAGATTCGGCAATAATTTTGAAAAAACTGATTTCCTCGAAAGTTTTTGACCCAGAAATCGGTTTGGGCTTAAACTGGCTTAACCACTGGAGATAGCGCATGTTCATTTTGTTGCCCTCTTTCCAGCCATAACCGATCTGTGTATCGACAACGTAGCTGAATTAAGTTAAATTCAATTAAAATTATTAATATTATATTATTAAATTAATTAACTAAATTATTAAATTTAAGTTAAATTAAAATTGAATTAAATTAATTAAATCATTAAATGGCTAAAATGGAAAATTTCTTATCCCTTTGGCTAAACACGCCCATGCGGGACTGGTCCCAGAATGTTAAAGAGCGCCAAAACAGTGTATCTGGAAAGTTTCATCCTTTTTTATAAAGAATTGGAGCCTGTAAGGTCACACAAAGCGATGCGAGCACCTTAACTGAAACTTAAATCACATACCACGGTGTGTTTATCCTTTCTTGACAGAACTCTATCTTCCTAAGATCTGACTCAAAATGTGCATAGACTGTAATCACTTATGCAGCATTTAATATTCTAACAATCTCATATCATTGTATGTTTTCTGAATCCTCATGATGTATTATGAATATAAGTATTATTAAATATAAAATTAATAAAAAATTCCAAAACTTTCAAAATTTCTGTTTATTTGGGCCCTCGCCCGAAATATGTTAGCTAAAAAATTCTTTCATTAAGTATAATGCACTCTTTTGAAAACACATAGAATGCCATAAACATCAATTACAGATTCTTCGCGTTTTTCGATTTTCAGCATCATTTGATCTTTTTCAAATTTGACAAGCGTCTACTCTTTTAGTACTTGTTAAAAATATTGTCGTTTTCATTTCCGGGATAGTTTGGGCGTCAGCTTTGACGCAATAAAACTAATTTTTCACATTCAAAATGTTTTTCAAAAATTACCAAAACTTGACCCAATATTACAATAGAATTGTATAGAAAACTGAAAATAAATGAGTCTCCATTAATATCCCATCTTAGCTGAATCAAAGCATGTTTAAGACGCCACCGCTACAAAGACAAATTGCGAAAGGAATACATTTTCAAATCTTTGACCTTATTTTAATAAGATTTCGGGTGAACTTATTTATCATATAAACACCCTATTGCACCAAATGTGTTTAAAATCTCATTAGCTACTGAAACTTAATTAGATTTTAAGCTTACCTCGTACTATGTTTAAAATCAGTTTTAAAAAATCAGCAATATTGCACGATCTTCGAGAAATTTTCACTTGTAATCGCTACTAGTTCACTCTTAAAAAGACGCCTGTAGAAACTACAGGAATTCTTGTAGTTTTCTACAAAAGTGCTCCTGTGTGGTCAGTCACTAGCGGAGCTTCCTGTATTTTCCACAAAAGTAGCTTTTGTATTTTCTACCGGCCTCTCGAATAGTAAAATTTACAGGAATTTCCTGTAGAAAATACTAAGGAAACCTGTACTTTTTATTACAGGAGTTTTCTGTAGAAAATACTAAAGAAACCTGTAGTTTTGCTCGACTTTTTTGCCAATCCTAAATCAGATACCAAACCTGTAGTTTTTACAAGACAAAACCTGTAAATTTTACTGGAGCGACCTGTTATTTCAAAAAGGGGGGGAGGTGCGGGGGCGGCTGCTCCCAAAATATTTTCGGCAGGGAGCGGCCGTTACAAAAAAGTCACCCACGGGGTGTTGAAAGACTGAAAATTTGAAAATATTCAAAAAATTTCAGTCTTCAAAAACTATGACCACTGTCGCCCTTATATACTCAGTTTGCGTTATCAGCGTATCGAGTACTTTCCTGTAGACTAAACCTGTAAACCAGTGAAAACTACAGGTTTCATTTGTATTGAATATTAGTCTAACTTGTAATCCATTCTAGCAAAGTATATCCGGTAAATACTACCAAGGATGACCTGTAGAAATTACAAGAGTTAACCTGTATTTTCTACAAAAGCTTTTGTAGTTATCATCTACAAAAGTGATTCCTGTAGTTTCTACTGGAACATTTCTAAGAGTGTTTGCTTGGGTGACTAACTTATTCTTGAAAATTTTCATGTAATGAAATGTAATGAATGCAATGTATGAAACATTTGTAGAGACTCGTTTGGTTTTACACGTTTCCGCTTACAATTTACTAGTTACTACCGCTTACAGCTTACAAGTTACAATTTTGGTTTGCGTATTTGTTGTTACACATTTCAAACGAAACTGCGTAACGGTTAGTTATTAGTTAGGCAGCGTAGGTTGGTGGTTAAAATCAAATAATTAATAATAACCTGATCTGATAGCATTTTAATTTTACTACTGTTTAAACTATGTAACTTATTTTAAAATAGGTTTATGCAGTCTAAAAAATAAATTACAAATCGAAACATGGTTGTTCAAGTCAGTGCTTGAACAATTTGAGACTAAGAAACTAAAGAACTTTGTCAAAAATAAATCGCAATTTGAAACGTAACTACGATTTGCTACTACGTCGGATCAAGTACACCGTGATCTCCCTGGATCATCTCCTCCGAGATCTCCTGGACTGGGAGACCCTCTATCTGAGCGGTCGCCTTCAGAAACCCGTCCTGGAGGTTCATCGCGACCCGGAGCTCTGGGCCTCGACTGACCTCGCCTCCGGTCTCCGACTTAACCTCCAGTCTGCCCTCCACGCGGCTCTCTTGCTTCTGCCGGAGCGATTTTCGATTGAGCGTCTGTTGACCACTCTGGTCTCCCTCTCCTATCAGGGGGATTTTCGTATGCGATTCGGGGAGGATCGGTCCAAGACCCAGAAACTGGCCCAGTCCGCCCGGGAGGGTCTCCTCCAGATGTATCTCCCTCTCTTGGAAGCCAAGTCGGAGCTCGTCAGTCTTCAGGGGTCTCAGGTTGGTGTCCTGTTATTTTTCTAACATTTTTGCATTATTAGCGCCAGTTTTCTTGTTTTCTCTGTCTATGCCTTTTTCTAAATCTTTTGTTTTTATCTCCTGCTCCGTCTCTGGCCGAAAGAAGGGGGTGCGCAGAAATTAGAACTTTCGGGATGATGCAAATTTTTGTGAACAACAACCAGTAAATATATTCCAAATTTTACATGAGAAACCGCTAAATCAACAAAAACGCCTGGATTTTGCCTAAAAATAGACATTTGAAGAAGTGTTTTAAAACATGGGTTTATTTCTCTCTGAGATTTGGGTAAAAAATTGGTCTATTTTCCACTAAGATTTGTACACTTCGGGAGCGTATGAGTTCTGTGCGATAGCTGTTGAAAAACGTGTTCTTCGAGTGGTAGTCCATATCATACGTGTGCTTGGGGGGGGGGTTTTTCACCCCCCCCAGACCTGAACTCACCCCCCCCCCCAGAGGGGTCCCTCACCCCCCCCAGAATCCGGATTTTTCCGTTAAAAAACCGGAAAAATCCGGTTTTTCGGCGGCCTACGGCCGCCCTTCACCCCCCCCCCCAGAACTTCCCCTCCTGCACATGTCTGGTCCATATATATATATATATATTATAGGGGGGCGCGATAGCGCTCCCCCTATAATATGGGTGTAAAAGGCTCAGCGCGGCCCTTAGAGACCCGTTCGAGCACCGTGCCAGCTAAATACTCAACCAAAATAATAGACAAATTTGGTATCGTTTGAATCAGCACGACGAGTACAATAAGTATCAAAAAAGTTTTGGTCAAAATTTTCAACTTTGAAAATTTTCGCTTCCAGACAAGTTAGGTCCGTTTGTTTTTTTCCGTGTAAGTCACGCTTGGGGAAGCCGTTTTAGTCGAACTCAAAAACTGAACGATCTGGGCATTTTCAGCCGGTGAAGTTTGGTTTTTCTGAGAGTAGTATTTGTGTTAACGTACCTTATGGACAATTTTCCGCTGTCCGGCCCGGCCGGCCACCTGTGCGGCCGGCCAAAGGTGGCCTGACCGCTAAGATGGCCAAAAAAGGCCAATTTTGTGTCACGGCTACAGGGCCCAGGGAACAAGCTAGAGAGACGCGGCTTGTTGCATAAGAAACTTTGGGATGGGTAGCGTGTCATAACCGAGGCGATTTTCGATATCTGGCCGGGATCGTTCAGGCGGCCGGCCCAAAGTTGGTCAGGCCAAATGGCCATTTTGGAAAAATTTCTAAGTCCCAACTCCGCAGAAAATACTCAAAAATAGGCCTAAATATGCTGTTTTAGGCCATATAGTGGGACGCATATAAGGTTATCGGGGTCGCTGAACACGATGAGCATAGTCGCAGCGCTGTGCGGTGCTGCTATCTTGCTGTACTGTTATGCAGCAACCATAGCACGCTGTCTGTAGACTTACTGTAAACGGTTAAACATATTAAACTTGGTGATAATTGTGTCTGTAGTAAGGGGGAACTGTAGCTATGTTAGTTGGTGCATTCTCTAGCTTCCACCGTGCTGTATGTGCTGTCCTAAAACACAGCACCGTCGATAACAAGTTATTCATTTGTCACTGGCATTTGAAATTCGGCATACAGATAGTTTAGGACATGGCAAACTATTATACATAGGTTTCGTATACCTTGCTCTGCCTCGTTTCATTTGGTTACTTTTGGCACGGACAAGGCCGCACCCGGGGGGGGGGTTCAAGGGGTCTAGACCCCCCCATTTTGGAATGACAAAATGGAAAATTTTTGCTATTTTTATGGCAAAAACTGCTATTTTTAAAACGCCTTCGGCGGGATAATTCACTTTTTGCAAGAAATAAACGTCCAATGTACTGTTTTTGGGCAAAAATTCTTCAACTGCTGGTTGCTTCGCCCCCTGACTCCCCTTGCGTTTTACCTTGGACCCCCCCCCCCCCGGGTGCGGGCCTGGGCACGGATATATAATCAAAATCTGACATCGTCACTCCAGGCCGAGAATACGTAGCCTAGTTGGCTGGCTCTGGTTAATCGACAGGTCTTTAGTAGCCTCTTTCTCAATCCATTAATGGAGAAAGCTTTGTAGCAGTGGCATGTGGACCACCGTTCATTGGAACTGCAACTCTGTCATGGTGTACAGCAAGAACATCGTTGTGTGAAAGGTTGAAATCAGGACTGAAAGAAGTGAAGAAAAGTGTCCAGGGCGGGGATCGAACCGCCGAGATTTGGATTAAAAGTAGAACCAAGAATTCATAATTCTATTATATATATATTAGAATAACAGTGAGCCACTAGAGGGCTCCTCTTCTTGGCATTGTGTAACGGTGCTCCGATCACAATTCGCGAATGTTCCCCCGTTTGGTTGGGGGGGATCGACAAGCATATCCCCTCCCCGTTTGGTGGGGGGTAGCCAAAAGAGGTCCCCGTTTGGTGGGGGGGGTCGTCAAGACAGGCAAAGATTGGCTGCTAGCGACCCCCCTCCAAACGGGGACCCATTTTCGAATAGTACAAAAACTACCGTAATCCTCTGCTCTACCCCCCCGCCCCCACCAAACGGGGACCTCTTTTCTTCTACCCCCCCCCCACCAAACTTGGAAACATTCTCGTATTCTGGTCGGAGCACCGTTACGCAAAGCAGTGAAGAGATGTCCTCTAGTGGCTTACTCTTCTTCTAATATATAGTTCAATTATGCACTCTTGGTAGAACGCTCTACCACTTGCGCCACTTCCCCGGTCAGCGAGACTATGTGGATTGTTACACTGATTTCAACCTTCCTATGTTTCTGATATTTAACAGTTGGCTTAAGTTTTTCTATACCACATCGTTTACTTTTTTTTTCCACATGTTTATTTGTTTCTTTATTTGTTTTCAGATCTTCCAAGACCTGAGTCCGGCCGCGGTCCACCACCATCTGGAGCTCCTGCCTCGGACGGTCCTCTGGGGTCTCCAGGCCGCCTGGAATCGGCGCCATCGACGGACCTCCGACTCTGAGGAGATCCTCTTCGCCCTGGCTCGACATCGGGACTCCCCGCTCCTCCTCGCCGCGGCCCTCCGGGACATCGTGTGGCGCTCCAGTGTCACTCAGACCCTCAAGAATGCCCTGACGGCCGGTCTCCGTCGCTCCTGGCTCTACGGGGCTCAGAAGGTCTGGAAGTGGATCAAATCCAAACCGCCCACGATTTCCTCCTCGTCTTCTTCGACTTCTACGAAGTCTTGAGATGAAGAAAATAATTAGTTGCCATAAAGCTTTAGAGTTTTGTTTTTCTGAATGTGTTTATTGTAATGATATTTCGTTTGATAGTTTTGTTTATATTTGTTTTTTGTTAAGTATCCTGTTATTAAAGTAATCTTTGTGTCGAATAGGTTAGGACTAAGTGAACTGTAGCTCAGCGTGAAGGCGCCCACGACAAAGTTCGTCCGGGACTAGAGTTGTTGACCGGCCGAGGAAAACCCGGCCGCTGGGTGGCCGGCAGGCCCGCTATGCCGCCAATCCGGCCGGCCGGCCGGTCATCAGAAAAAGGACACTAACTTGATCTTGTCTGTTATATTATAACCAGGAGAACTGTATGCATCCTTTAATGCTAAAAGTTTTGCTAAATACACGAAAAATAGGGCAAAAATGGGACCGGCCGGCCGAGTCAAAAAACAGGCCGGGCAACAACACTTCTTAGAATTTCTCGTGAATGAATGTTGTACTAAGTGATAGCCGGTATTCTGCCACGAGTAAGGTCACAGCGAATCATAGTCGAAGAGAAAGATACCTTTTTCTAATGTCTAGACTTTGCTAAGGTACTGGCTCTGTATTGACAGCTTCAAATTATTCCAATTTTGTGAAAGGTAACTTTGTTGATGGCCGTGAAGTTTTTCACATGACGAAAAATTGGTAGAAAAGTTGGGAAAGATTTAATTTTTCTTTTTGTACAGTTTAGAAATGGATTGATTCAGATATTTAAAGCTGAGGTATAAACTGTGGAGGACTCAAATCTAACTGCACACTAGAGGGTAAGTGCGGATCGGATCGACAAAATCGTTCCTATCCGGAGGTCGGATCGGATCGCTAGGCCCGCTGGTTCCGATTTGTGATCCGGCTAGATTCCGACCATCCCATAAATTGAAACGGCACCTGACTCTCTAATTATTACTACACATGACATCAATTGCTGTAGTATTTGGTGTGCAAACTTTTCCTATTTTTCTTCCACAGCGTTTGCTGCTGTAAGTTTTTAGTTTCTCAGGGAGAATACAAGCGGAGCAGTTTCGCACTTAAGGGGTGGTCCATTATTGGCCGATTTTTCTAATTTTCACATATTTTGTTGTCCGATTGGTATATTTTAACTAGGTTTTAAAATTAAGGTAGGATGTTTTGCAGTTCTGAGTAATTTCACCTTAATGTTGATGTCAGGCTGTGTCAAACATAGGAAATTGGAAAAGTTACAACTTTTGGACTAGTGACAAAAAATCTGGAAACTGAGAAGATTATCGGCTTAATTTAGTATCGTTAGAAACGTCTATTTATATACTGTGATTTCTAGGAATTAGATTTTTGTGTTAGGCTTTGAATTTTTTAAATAATTTTTGAAACCTGCCGACTGAAATTTGACGTTTTTGGTTACTGAAAAGTGGGGGTTTCAATTTCCACGGAAAAGGTTGTAAATAGTGAGAAATCGCCGAAAAAATCCAGCAAATTGTGTAGCTATGCGAAATAACAGCTTTATTGTTATTCCCTGATCATACATATAATGGGAATGCTGTCAAACTTATAACTTACATACATCACAGTTCGCATAGCTACAAATTTGGCTGGGCACAAGCATCACGTGACTATTTAGCTAGACAAAAATGAGATTCGGTTTAGTTGAAATTAAGTTAGTTCTTATGTCGTCGTTCCAAACATCCTTGCCACATTCAAATTCGGGATTGTTCGAGATTAATTAACGCGAAAAGTAAACAAAGCATAGGATCTAGAATCCTACCTAAGCCCGATCCTAAAGTTACAAGCCGATCATGAAGCTGATCTTGAAGTTACAAGCCGATCCTGAAATGGATCCTGTTTTTAGTCACCCGATCCTAATCCTGATCCTGAAATGGATCCTGATCCTGACCCTGATCCCGATCCTGTTTTAGTTTTAGTCACCTCCTCAATTTTGCTGATATTCAAATTGTACTCAACGAATGGCTCATAACTTACGGAGAACTGAACGGAACAACTCAAAATTTGAGCTTTAAATGTACAACATACGTGGCAAAAGTATGTGTGAAAATGAGCGAAATCCGCGCTACGAAAGTTTTCCACGATACCCTCCCCCTTAAAGTGATGGTTTCCTTTTGTGTAAATTTGACCCTATAGGCTTCAATTCTATATGAAAGTAGATGAAACTTTCCAAATATGTTACTTTTGTGCTCTTTAGCATTCTGGGACCAGTCCCACATTTGTCGATAAGAAATTTTCGGTTTTTGGCATTATACTTTCATTAGATAATCGATACATCAGATTGGCTAGTATGGATGGAAAGTGGGTACAAAAACGAACATTCTTGCTTTTACAGGCTTTGGGTTATCTCCAGTTGTTAAGTGAGTATAAGCAAAAAACTGTTTTGAGGGTCAAAAAATGGCCCTCAATCAAAAAATTGAGGGAAATCAGATTTTTCAAAATTACTACCACATGTTAAGGACAAAGTTGGCTTATTTATACTCAATCGATACAGCGTCCAAATGCACATTTTATGAGTGCCTATTAAGTCTAATACTTATTAAGACTCTATTGCTTTAAGCTAGAGATTTGGCCGAAAAACTATTTTAACAAAACTGCGATTATTTTGTTTCGGTTAACAGCACTACAGCACATTCAAAACGGAGAGCCTTTTCGCACAATGAATTAAAGGAATTAAAAGAGGTAAAATTGACTCAATCCTTTTCGCGCACAGGATTGAAAGAGTTAAATAGATCATTTTATGGTTGTGGTATCCTTCCATGTGAATTTGATCTTTACACGCTCCACTATTTTATGAACGGGACTGAAACTTGTCAAATATATTATTTTGGTGCTCTTTAACATTCTATGACCAGTCCTGCGTTTTTGGAGTAAAAAGTAGTGTTGTTGACCGGCCGAAATTTTCGTCGGCCGGCCGGCCGGCCGAAAACGGCTGGCCGGCCGACGGCCCGGCCGGCCAGAAACGGCCGTTTGACGGCCCAACCGGCCAAAAACGGCCGGCTGACGAATCAAAGGCTAAAAATGGCCGGAATGCTGACCCATGAGTGCCAGAATAAGAAATCAAGATATGAAAATGTATCAGCACAACTTAAAATCAATTTCCTGAGAAAATTTTGATAAAATAAAATAAAATAAAATATAAGCGCGGCCGGCCGGCCGGCCGTTTACCGGCCGTTCAAAGGCCGGCTGGCCGGCCTGAAACGGCCGATCGGCCGGCCGGAAAGCCGGCCGTCCGGCCGAGTGCACCTCTTGGCCGGCCGGTCAACGGCCGGCCGACCGGCGGCCGGCCGCCGGCTGGCCGTTTTCCACCCGGCCGGTCAACAACACTAGTAAAAAGATAAGAAAATTTCCGCTTTTAGCATTATACCAGTAGGTAGTCGATACATAGGATTGGTTGTGCACGAGGAGGGCACAACAATGAACATTTTTGCGTTTACTGCCATCGAGCGATCGAGAGCAGTTAAGCCAGTATATGCCAAAAACAATGTTAGGGTCAAAAAATGGCCAGGAAATCGGTTTTTTCAAAATTCCTGGCAAGTCGTACGGACTATTTTGGATTATTGATACTCAGTCGATTGATAGCCTAATTGCAAATTTTATCAATGCTCATTAGTGGGAGATCTTTGCTTTAAGCTAGAGATTTTGTGCAGAAAAACCATTTTGGCAAAGCTGCGATTGTTTTGCTATGAACATCGGTTTTTCAAAAACTACCCAATGGATTCGCTTGAATTTTGGTAGGATGAAACTTCGCACGATTGCGGACGGATATTTTTCTTGATTTCTGCTAAAACATTTCCAGTTGCGAGGAAAACAATGCAAAGTTCTAAAATTTCGTGTTAGCGCACATTTGGTGGATTTTCTGTAGCATTAAGACCTGTTGAGCCAAATCCGAAGAAATGTCGGCCCACATGTCTTCATATCAAAGCACAAAAAGAACTTTTTGGCCGAGTCTACAATTTTGAGAAATCGACGTTAAAAAATTTTTGTCTATATTTCGCCTTTATTTCAGAAAATTTATGCTATTTTTTTCTAAATTTGCTATTCACGTAAATTCAAGTGAATGTACTGATTATATGCTTTAAAATGATGTATAAAGCTCCTTCCAACTCCCAAAATTGCGAAAGTTATAGTGTTTCAAAAAATCACTACAAAAGCCCTGCACAAAAGGATACCACCACCTTAGAACTGTTCTGCTGTGAAACGAGTTAAAATTTTTTAAACTCTACTCTTTTAACTCGCACGCAAAAAGGCACTGAGTCATGTTCAAGACAATGTCGGTTTATTTATACTGAATAGATTTAGTTACATTGCATAATCAAATGATGCGGCCCCTGCATCGAGCTTGATTTCTTCTGTTGAGTATCAACTAAATTTAAAGTGCTGCAATACATGCTTTGTAACCACACAAAACAAAACAAAATGCAACACAAAAGTTGAAATGTCTTTGCGCGCAAATACAAATAACCCTTTCTGGGTAATTGATAACAACAAACCCATTTAGACACTATCAATTATCTCAACAAAACACATTCCGCTGGGTTAGTAAACACATACGATTTTACGACTTTATACACTAAATTAGAACACACCACAATTAATCAAACCATTTCAGATTTAATTAAGGACACTCTGCACACCAAACTACATCTTAGTACAATAAAGTATACTGGGAAAAGGGAACCTAAATACCTTTCACTTGACTATAATGATGCAATAGACATGACTAAATGCCAAATCGACAACACTTACCAAAGAGGATGCCATAGGAGATTGAATTTAACAACAAATTGCAATCCCAGTGGGTGCATATTCAGCTCCAACTATTGCAAATACTACTTTACAGCATTTAGAGTACAACTTTATACTACATGAAAAGAATACCGCAAGAAATAAACTATTATGGAACACACACTGTATATAGATGACATGACCACCTTCAATGATAAAAACATTTTTTACCTCACGATAAAAGACATATATCCTCATAAGGTAGAACTTAATGAAATAAATATGGATAATACCCAAGTAAATGTATTAAACCTGAAGATTAATCTAAATAATAATACCTTTGACACCGACATAGGGTAAGCTCGCTTAGTACGGACACTAGCTTTGTATGAACACTGCTTCAGATTTTTGAAAATATCTAAGTCAGTGATTTGTCAATTCGAATAATTTTTGCACCAATAGAAAGAGCGTCTTTGACTTCATCAGTCTGCCGAGTTTAAGCTCATAAGCTTGGATAGAAAAAATTTGACAAGCACATATATGAAATCTCGTAACGGAAACGGCTTTACGTGGAAATCTATGAGTAATCTTTGGACACTCTTTTCATAGTCTCGCCTTAACAGTTTTTGGTTGAAATTAATATTAACAGAATCTTCAGAGTATGTACATTGCAGCTGTGGAAAAATTTAAACAGAAAGAAGTAATGGAAAATAGCTGCGATTTAAAATGTAATTTTCGTTGGAAAAATTTTATTTAGTCATGTATGGACACTACTGCTATTTAGTATGGACACACTTGTTTTGTATGAACACCCGTATTAACACGTGTATTGAATAGCCTAGATTGACTGCTTTTGGTCATCTATGACTGTAGATATCAGATATAACTGGTTTTAACGATAAGGTTTTTCGTTGGTGATATTTTTCTTGCTTTTTTCATAGTTTTTGTCCCAGAAGCATTGAATTTTTAAGCAATCTCAAAAACGTCAAAGAGTTTTGATTCCAAAAATTTTGAAGTTTTGTTTTTAACCTTCTTTAAAAAGAGGATCATCTAATCTGGAAACATCTGGAAAGAACTGAAAAAGTGGATTTTATTTCTTAATTCAATTAATAGTTAATTAATAAAAATAATTAAAAAATTGAATAGAAAAAATATTAATTAAAAAATTTTAGTTAATAAAAATTATAATAGTAATAAAACATACAATAATTGAACCCAATTTCAATTCTGTAAAATATATTTTTTACTTTTTCACTTGATTTTTTAAATTATTAATTAATAAAAATAAATAATAATAATAATGACAATTATTATTATTATTATAAATAACTAATAGTAATCATATAAATTAATAATAATTCCATCCAATTTTAATTCTGTAAAATTAAATATTTTTTTAGTTTTTCACTTGATTTTTTGATGGACCTTAAGTCTTGAGAGCATTCTAATTTTTTAGCCAAATAATACATTATAGTTTTTTGAAAATTGCTGAAACTTTATTTTTTGCATTGTATAAAATTAAAATTTTGGAAAAAGGGTAGATTTTTCAGAAGCATATTCGTAAATGTTAAAATTAAAAAAACTTTAATTTTATACAAAGGATGAGATAAATATCTGCAATTTCTAAGTCATGTTTTTAGGTGATTATTTCTTACAATGGTCAATGGCGACCGACTTTTTGGAGTGTGAATGTTTTCTTCACCACTTTTAAGCATGCCAATGCCATCCGACAGATCGCACAACCTGCGACAAATGTTGCAACTACATTTATCTATCATAAAGAAAGGCCGCTTATAAAATTTATCTAAGATAACTCACCGAATTTACCTTAATAAATTTACCAACATTTATTACAGTGTAAAAGGATATGCTAACGATTAAATGTTTTTATCTACAGCAAATTCCGTAGTCTTACTTCGTTTACTCATTTTACTCTGTTAATAATTTTTTGTTAATAATAATAATAACTTATTATTTTAGACCATACGTACTGAAACTTTTAAGAAACAGCCTGTCGTTTTGTATTATGTAAACATTAGTTATTTCTTCATGATTACACGGAAAAACTTAAATCTGTGACATATATTGAGATAAAATACCGTTTAAATGGTTGTAGATAATGGTATAAGTAGTTTCTATTATGCTGTTAATTATTTTTTCAACTGCACGTAAAATTGTGTGTAAAGCATAGTGAATGTGTGTTGAAAATATACGTGTCCATACAATACTAGTAGTGTCCATACTAAACGTAATAAGTGTCCGTACTAGACAAGCTGAATCCTATGTTAAATGCAGTTTTAGTCTCGAGTGTCCGTACTAAGCGAGCTTACCCTAT
>JASAND010030429.1:0-11920 GCA_030248195.1 Trissonchulus latispiculum | reverse complement strand
AGCCAGCAGCACATCATTCAGAGTGCGGGAATAGACGAGAATGAGGATGAGGCAAACAACCACTCGGTGGCATAATTTAAGCACTTGGATAGCATCAGTTTAATTCAACATGGCTACGCCATGCCCCCGGGAACAATGTCCATTTGCGCCGTTGGGCAGACGAGTGCCAGAGGGCATCGGTGGGGATCTCCATTTTATGGGGTCCTTGTCCATTGGATTTCCCACGGAGGTTGGCATCTTAGTCCCCCACGTACAAATGTCAATATTATCAGTACTATCATATTCATTATAACATATTTGGGAGTGATGGAGCACCAATTAAGCTACTACTTACCACTATTTAAGCAATGATCGATAAATCAACCTGGCTGTTTAACTGCAGCACGTACTTTACCCAAACTGCTAACGTTCCACCAATAACGGAAATAGCAGAACTGAGGTCTACTTTGAGATTATCTTGCAGAACTTCTATGGACAATCTACGATATCGGATGTGCAAAATAGCAAACTCGGATATTCCAGTTCCCAATCTTGAATGAAATAGAAACCTTTTTTATAGTGTGTTTTATTTAGTACTCGGAACTAATGATGCTACTATTTCACGAATATGTATCTAAAGTAATACTATTGAACATTATTGAATAGTGGCATTTAAACGCATAGTGCACAGTCTACTATCTGATGGATGTAGTCAGACAAGACAAGTGTCGTCCAGATTTCCCCTCCAGTCAAAAAGGTCACACTTCAAAATCAACAAAAAGAGTTTCTGGTTGCTTGGACATATTTACGCCACAAAACCAAACACGACTGTTGAAATGTTTTGTTTCTTCGTCCGGAAAGGTAAGTCAAGCCAGAAAGACTGGTAGGAAAAAATTCAGAGCTCAGAGCAACCAGAGACTAGCTCCTCATAAACAGATCAACGGCGAGCAGTCACATTAATACCTTGAGTAGGTGACTGTTTTCTGATAGTAGTGCTTACTGCACGTAGGTGGACATTGCTGATGGCATCTCTTGTGGAGATCATCCTTTGTACCGATTTCGTGTCGAGCGTACATTGGTATAGAGAAGCATGCCAAAGTTTCCACCACACCACACTCTGGCAATATCTGATAGGATGTGTTCACGAAGAGAGGAACTGTGCATTTAGCACAACTAGGACGTGATCGTCTTGGAGATTGTTGTAGATACAGTCAGCCACGCACTGTTGGTTACTCGCACTTATGTCATCACAGGGATTGTTTGTGGTTTTTATGCGTACATGCTTGAAGTAGGAAAATGACATGGGTTTCAGTACTCATTGGAATATGAATTAGTTCTGTTGTAATCGAAGCAACTGAGGATGTTTGAAACAATCCCGAATCAAACCCGTCATTGGCGGGAATAAGAAACTGAGATAGATTGCTGTTCACCCCTTTTAGGCCAATATGTAAACCTGCAAATTGTCAAACAGCAATAATCTGAGAAACTCAAATTCTGAGGTAACTTATCACAGTGATAAAATTCCAGGTAAAACACCTTTGAAAACAGTCATACATAACTCATAACCCAATTATAGGCAGAATGGTGGGAGCTTCAGATTCTGCACAATGGCTGAGAAAGATTAAATTGAATTGAGTAGGAGTAGTGAAGCTCATGACAGAATAATACAAAAACGCGATGTTAGCATTGTCAAATTTATTGGTTTTGAAGTAGCTCTCTGCCAAAAGGCTCTGTTTTATCCAAGTTACCAAATTAGGTCCAAACCTATTAATTAAGCTGTTTTGAAGAGCTATCTGTCCGTCTGCGGGATCCCAGACATTTGAAGAGTTGAGCACATTTACCAATAATATGACCCTTTACTGAGATGTACATTTTTTGAATTTTCGGTAGTGAAAACATTCCGTTAAAATAAGGAAAACACTAAGGGTGTGTTTAAAAGAATTTACCTGATGTAATGGTCGCAAATGTTTGGGTAAACCCTCCTAACATGGTCTGCAACCCTCCCGGTCCGAAAGCTCTCTGATCAAACCGGCAACAGTTAGTGATGTTGGTCAATTCCAATATACACCATGACACGTAGTCTTCACAAATGTAACCAATTTCACGAAACATATCCGTTATTGTGTGGTTATATGTCAGCAAATGACACTCAAGTTTGTTAGTGACAGTTGTAAGCATGTGCAGATCAGCATCTCTCTGCTTCATGTAAGGAAACGTGTATGGAATGGGTAGCAGTGTACCCAGCAAAACATCTAAGTTGGAAAGCAAAACATCTAAGCATTTCCTCTACTCGTGGAAGGGGATGGGAATCAACTTCAATGTTTGGATTAACAGTAACTTTAAAATCAGCACATACCCTTAATGAACCATTTGGCTTGACAATAGGCACTATGGGTGCAGCCCAATCTGAAAATGGAATCGGTTTCAAGATGTTTTCTTTAATTTCCTTCTGCAACGTAGCCTTTACTTTATCCAATAAAGCGAAAGGAATGGGCCTGGAGTTGAAAAATTTGGGACAAGCAGTCGGCTTAAGAGTAATTTTAGCTTCAGGCAACTCCAAGCGGCCCAAATCCGTGCCAAACACTGGCTTGTACTTGTTAAACAAAGACGTCAGTTCTGGGTCCTGGCTATCTTTGCGAAGATTGTGGATAGCAGGTGTAACTGTTCCTCGGCTGGCAGTCTTCGCTATTTCTGACCAATCAACTGTAATCTTTTCCAACCATGGCCGTCCAGCTAGAGCCGAAAAGTTCCCTTTTACCACAAACAGCTCGCATTCCTTTGGGTTTGCATCGTGATCTCCTTGAACTTTAACCTTTACTTTTCCCATGACGCGTATCATTTGCTTTGTATAAGTTTGTAGTTTTAGTTTGGTTGGAACAAGTTGCTTTTTGTTGCCAATCCTTTTCCATAGCTTTTCCCCATAACGGTGACGCTGGCTCCAGTGTCCAGTTCCATTAAAACCCATGCACCATTTATGCAAAACCATGCTTTCCAGGCAGGACTATTCTCTTCGGTCAGCTGATGGATTTCCCAAGTTTTGTGGTCATCCTCTGGTAATTGCAGGAGTGATTCGTCGTCAAGATTCCTGTCGTTGTCGTCGTCTTCGGATTGCAGTTGGTGTACTGGAGCCTTCCTACTTCTCTGTCGAGATGTTGGGGCCTTGGTTTCATGTTCCCGGCGACAGACTCTGGAAAAATGTCCCAATTTCCCACAGTTGTTGCAGGTTTGTCCTGTTGCGGGACAGTTGTGTCGACCTCGAAAGTTCCACTCACACCTCCGCATTTGGAAGTATTATCACTTGAATCACCTGAGCGCTGCGGCTTTGACTGTGTGTAGTTAATGGTTCTAGCATCGGCTTTGTAAATAGGCTCCCGTAGCTTTTGGAGATTAAAAGCATCGGTTTCGGATGTTTCTAGGGTAAGTGCCAACTTTACTGCCCTCTGAAAACTCATCTCCTTTTCGGTAAGCAGTTTCTTTTGGATCCCTCCATTGGCTAAACCAACGATTAGTCTGTCCCGTAAAAGTTCATCCATTAGTTCTTGTCTGAATTTGGCTCTGGTGGCGAGTTTTCGCAGTCGAGCAACAAACTCAGAAATTTTTTCGGTAGACTCTTGAAAGGCTGAATGGAATAAAAAACGTTCCATCAGTTGGGTAGGTTCTGAATCTAAATGTTCCTTCAGCAGATTGCACAGGTTTTCAAAAGTTTTATCTTTGGGCCTTTCGGGTGCTGTTAAAGACTTGAGGGTTTCGTATGTCTCTGGTCCAATCGTTGATATCAGATAGGCCACTTTTACGGCGTCATCAGCAATTTGACGCACAAGAAGTGCAGCCTCCAATCGTTCCTGATATGAAGTCCAGGACTCATTTCCGCTCTCAAACTGCGGAAAACTGTGAAAATCCATGATATATGAATCGCAGCGCCAATTTTATAATACGCTGCTTTAATTCACTGAACAGAATTACAAAAACCTGAATTGTAGCTATTCAAAAGAAACATCGTAATCGACAGACCTTTTGCAAAAGACTACTAGATTGCATCCAACGCTTGAAGGGGATGGCTGCAAATTTTTGCAGTCTTCCTGCAAAATTTTCGAAACATTTTTAACCATCTTTGCAGCCATCCCCTTCAAGCACCCCCTCCCCCCCGACTGGCCTTGGTACAACAATAACAACAACAACAACAACAACAACAACAACAACAACAACAACACTAACAACAGCAACAACAACACCAGCAACAGCCGCAACAGCAACAACAACAGTAACAACAGCTGCAACTACAACTGTACCTGCAACAACAACACCATCACCTATCTAGGAGCCCCCCTTGCTCGCCAGGGGTTACCAGGCGAGCGGTAAGAACTAATCCAGAGTATGTTCTTTTTTATTTCTATTAAATAAAAAATAGTCAGTGTGCGGTATAGGTGCTTCGTCTAAACTGAGAGAGGCGTTCCCGGTTTTCCTTAGTTCTGCTAAAACAGGTTATCCAATAGTTCCGCAATAGGAGCCTTAGTAAACTCTAACATCATTGTGGAACGAGTTTAAAGTGATGAGCATACAGCACAGCGTGTATCTAAGCAAATATTCCTTTTTTGGACGAAGCTCCTAGAACTGCATTTTTTGACACAAGGCTTGGGGGGTGAAAAAGGTCCCCCTGGGTCTTGGTCTTATTAAAACATGTTTAATTTATTATCACTCACCTTTTGATATGCTCTACGCTACACATTAGGCTGATCAGATTGGGAGAATGTACCATCTGCATCAATCGGCCGCAAACATGAAGCTTTGGATCCTAAGGATCCCTGAGCCAAATTTTACATTTTTTTGCTTTTCAAACGGGCCAGCTGGACCGTATTTTAGCAATCCCCCCTTCCCACCTCTGTCAATTAATTGTCCGAGAGTTAAGGGGCGGCCGCCTTCGGGTGGAGCTGCCGAGGTGCGTTCATCACACAGACGGTGATGGACAAATCTCCAGCCTTGGTACTCGCCTCGGGTAATTGTCAAGACAATTATTCGGTGTCAGCCAATCACCCTTCCCCAACAGCCAAAATTTAAAATTATCGTGGCTGACACTACTCCTAACCGGTGCACATCCAACTGGAGTGGGGCGTACGGAAAAAAAAAAAAAACATCGTAATCAAAGAATCTCATTACGATACTTGCTATAGTTGTTGAACAAATCAAAGTTAGATAATAGTCTCACAACACCCAGCAAAACATCTAAGTTGGAAAGTTCATCATCTGTTGATATAGAATCTTTCAAGTATGACAGCAGCCTTTTCCTACTGTACCTAAAACAACGACAGGTAAAGTTTTATTTGGGTTTGAAGAAATGTTGACCAGTATATACCGGACAGCCTTTATTTGGGTTGGACTATATGCAAAGACTTATGACATTGTAACAGTGCGAGCAAACGCGGGAATATACTGAATTACTACACCACAACTTAAAATAAGAAAAGACCTCAACTTAAATTTCTATTAATACCTGGCTAGTGGATAAATCATAACAGTCGGCAGTGACATATTTTGTAGTTGATGAGTGGCAGTATTTGTGCTAACTTCTCCGATCCAATAGGTGTAATGTCTCAAGTGGAGTAAAGGGAGCAAGCTAAGCAAACCAAGAATATAAAAACCCATAGCATTCTTGTCCACACAGATCCGTCTGTAAAAATGTTATCTAACGCTGGCAAAGCAACTCGCCGTCCTAAAGTCTTTAATGTCATGGAAATCTAGAAAAAATTAAAGCAATGTATTGAATTGACTTTTTGACATTTGATTAAGAGGAATTCTTAGTTTGCCACTGCAGCTATCCTACCTTTTACAAAATTTGGGCTTAGAGGGTCGGGACGACAGTGGTTGTAAACATAAATTGTCTAAGAAGCCATGATTTGTACTATATGTAATCTTTCGGGTGGACAGTTTTGGATATGATTGCATTGTTATTAACCCAAGGTCCGTCTCAAGAAGAGAGTAGAATCACGTTCTTACAATAAGAAGAATTGTGTAGCGGGTCTAGTACCTGATCGTACGTATTAACACCGTTACCACACCCAATTCGAGCGGATGCGGAGATCGTAGCACAGTAGATTAACAAACCGACCACAGGAGACTATCGGGACAGCCTCGCCAGACAAATAAACGCAGTAAATAGTCCTACCTTAAAGGGAGAGATGACTCTCCACTCTCACTCAGACTCAAGTAGAAACTATCTACCTAGCAGGAGCTCAGTGTACTGCAAGCCTAAGTAAGTCAATAACAACAATTTAATATAAAGGAAACAACAAGTATTAGTATTATAATGAATAATATAAATTGTATGGGCCCCTCAAACAAACAATATATAGGGAGTTACAAAACATACGGACCCTCAAAATATACGGACTTACAGTAGAAAGGCCGGCTGGACAGCGTATCAGTAAAATAGCTCTGGGGAGAGCAGAGGAATAACACTACTTACACAGAGAATAAATGGGGGGAATAGCTTAGTGAAGCGAGCGCACAAGCCGATATAAAAGTATTAGACTAACGGAGCAAGCGAGTGTTGGGTTGACCCCTGCCACGAGCGCCTCCTAGTGAAAGAGTTCCCCCATTCACGTAGTTCCCAAAGGGGGAACCCACCCAATCCTATACGTACACGTTGGGAGAGCTACGTGACTTGCGAAAGCTATAACAGCCCCTATGATGATGTTATGCTAAGCCTGTATGCTAAGATGTATGCTAACTTGGCTACAGCCGCCAGCGCAACGGAAAGGTTGATACTGTGCAACCTTGATCCTTTACATCTCCCCAGGGCTCGCCATCCAAACTCACGAGAGGATCACCGCAATTGTTGTTGAAATTTATTTGTTGCAATTACATCATTTAGCATAGAAAGTTTTAGAAAAGTCGCGGCGTGAAAATTCGAGTTTTGGAGAAATCTAAAAAAGTCCGTCGATCAAGTATTGATCATAGTTGTAATCCTAAGGCACATGTTATGCCCAACGGAAAGCACTCTGCGACGTCTGTGCCTACGCACAACAACGAAAATGTGAAATTTTGAAAATTGCAACCAGATTGTTTTGAGCAGGGATTTCTCTAAGCTCATGCAACCAATTAGATAACGGCGTTAGACACACATTTTTGGTACAATTGCCAAGGGCAATCGCGCTTTGTCTTTCTGTTCGAGAGAAATAAGCATCCAAAAATTTTTGGGGAAAATCAAACGAAATGTACATTTTTCTCAAAATCGTCTAGATTCTTGAGGTTACCTGATCACTAAAAGATTTCAGAGAAAATAGCCCGAAAACCGGATATTCCGGATTTTAAAAATTTCTGCAATTCCCCACGGTATGGGCATCATTCGAAAGCTCTTAATGAGCTGAATAAATCGTGTAATAGAACCAATGTCTGAAATTGCACCAAGCTCCTAAAATTCACGAATTCACCCTAGCTTGAACGTTTTCGCAAATTTCGAGGACTGGCTCATTTCTGCGAGTTGGTTCTATTACAAAATTTGTTCAGCTCATCAAGAGCTTTTGAATGATACCCATACTGTGGGGCATTGGAAAAATGTTTTAAAATCAGGAAAATCCTGTTTTCTTGAAATCCGGGATTTGAATGTATTTTCAATTTTCATTCATTATATTTACAAAAGTTGTTCAGCTCGATAAGAGCTCTCAAATAATACCCACTTTGTGGGCATTGAAGAAAATTTTCAAAATCCGGAAATTTTGAAAACCCGGAATTCTGGAAATTGGGTGCGAAAATTAGTGGGAGCAAACATATGCGGCGGGAACAGCTCTGTTCGACCGTGAAAACAAAATTAAGATTGCGATAAAAGTTCGGCGAAAAACTAAAAATTTAGATTTTCCGTGAATGGAACCCGAAATTCCTAGCTTTCCGGATTTTAGAGATCTAAAGTTCCTTAGATTCTAAAATATATACATTGTTGGGGTTTACTCCAAATCTTAATCTGCAATAAACGGCCAAAGTTTGTACACACTTTTTTGGTCGTATTACAGATATCTTTTAATTTACGGAAACGTGGGATTTTCTGGTTTTTCTTTGTTAGTTAAAGCGGCCTTAATATTACGGCTTTTATTCTGTTAAATACTTTGACGATTAAATTCTTTGATGGTTTACTTAGTTTACTTCCTTACTCAACTAAGCATGAACGGATGATCACGAGACAGAAACCTGCAGTAGGCCGCCCTGCCATCACCAGTTCGGAAGAGTTGTCCGCATATGATTTAAATGCTATACTAAGTGCACATACATGTACACACTATGAATTATGATTTTGTATTTCTTTGATTGGTTTTGCTATGTTAGTCCATGATGTTTAGCGTTAACTTTCGTAGTAGTATAACCCCCCCCTTCGCCCCTAGAAACTATATGATCATGTGTTGAACGATGCAATCAATATTTTTAATACACGATGATATGTCTGCTTTTCTCGTCTTATAGCAAGGGCCTTTTTAATCAATAACCCTAGCTAATCATCAGCAACAGGTTATGACGTAACTAGCTTAATTTCCATCACGTGACATACAACCAACATCAAACCTAGCTAACGCTTAGCTAGCTATTGGTGACGTAATAATTCCTTGAATTTAAAAGAATACGCATCTACCCGTAGATAACCCTAGCTAGTCAGCAGCAACAGGTTATGACGCAATCAGCTTAATACCCTCTTGTATCACGTGATAGACAATCAACTGCATACCTAGCTTATGCTTAGCTAACTACTGATGGCGTCATAATTCCTGGAATTATTACTAGAATAAACCAGATTAATTGTGTCACGCTGCCCGCAGGCGCAATCAGCTGCGCTGATTGCGCAGGCGTGCAGCGATTACGTAATCATCTTTCCCCCGCCGCGCCGCCCCCGATACTATTAATTGGAAATATTAAATGTAGCTAAATGTTGCTCCCTTTTCTTAGTAAGATAATAATAAGTGCTTCCCCCTTTAACTTTTACTAGAATCAATGCTGTTTACTTTTTAAGGAAGCAGCTGTGCGTCTCTTAAGCAGCCTTTAAAAGAAGACCCCATTTGCAACATTATTCTTTTAAAGCTTTTGTTTCAACTTGAATGCTTGCTTTACCGCGTTTCGCTATCCTGTATATATCATCAATATTGCAACTTTTGCCTTCAAGTGTTAAAGGTAATTTTAGTCTTTTCATACTTATATAGTTATTTTCACTAATTTTATACTACATTATTTGTATTCATAATATAGTTGTGTTATTGTCTCCGGTTTTCCTTTCATGCCATACCCCTTTAAAATTTATTTAAACTTTAAAGTATGCTTCACTTTCCTTTGCTTTTCTGGTCTTTTCTATCTTTTTTGTTGTTTAGATGAATTATAAATGTCATCATTGTGGAGATGGGTTCAACTCCATGCAAGAACTTGACCAGCACTGCTCACAGCGCCATCTACAGTTTCAAAGAAGCATTTCTGCCTCAACCTCTCATGCTGACGTCACTGCCAATTATGTGAGTGCCGCTATTTCGAGTTATCAACACATTTAAACTGCTTTATTAATTTCCTCTCTATATACCAACGAATCATGTCAGAGCACCCGTATATTGTATATTTTTTCAACCCATGATGTCACACATAACAGCACTAATGCCTCCTTCACACTTGAACACAAACTGTCGTTGTCACTTGATCATTAATTAAGATAACTAAGAAAAAACATAAAGCATATGTCTCCGTATTGCAATTAATTTGTAAATTTCTCGCCGGCCATCCTTTCCTACTTAGGCCGTTAAACTCTCCACGGCAGTATTTCGTACCAGCAGGTCTCCAGCTCTGGTACATCAAACTTTAACTGTTACTTAAACTATGTCAATATTCCATGTTTCATTAGTTTGTTTCATTTGTTTAGGTGAAGTTCGTGTGCAAAGATTGCAAAGAAGAATTCAGCTGCTGTGACCTCCTCAAACAACATTTAAAGCAGCAACACAATCGAGGATGCCCTCAATGCTCCAAAATATTTGTTCGAGAAGCCAATCTGCGCAATCATATAAGACTTAGACATTCGTTGATCGATCCACCTGCTCCCAGTCAGCCTCAATTCCCTACCCAAACCGGTGCAGGCACCAGCGCCTCTCCCGAAACCATTAAATTGCCTTCTTCCGTCAATATCCAATCTGAAGATACTTTAGAGACGTCGCTGAAGGACGGTCGTTACTTTACTCTGTCAAAACTTCGTTCTTCTACCAACGAACGTTTTCAGACCACAGATACTCTCTTTAGCCTGCGTTTCAAGTCTATGGACAGCCTGTCTCTTGACGAAGCACTTATCATCCTTCATGAAACACTTGACGAAGTTATTGCTTTGATTACTCAACAAACCCTTCCACACGACAAAATTAAAATAGTGCTAGAATCTCCTAGCTTGGACTTTCCAATCGTCGTCCCAGTCAGATCACTGGATGATTATTCTACAGACTTTATTCTGGAGAACATTAGAAAAGTTCTTCAATCCTACCAAAACTTTTCCTTCGATTCTGGCGTTCTGTTAACCCTCACCCACATTAAAATGCCAGAACCAGGTCGTGGGAAACGTAATGCTGGTAATTTGCACACGCGAAAAGATCATAGACTTACCCCCAGTGGTTGAAACAAAAGAAATGTATTATTCAAGTCAATGAAGAAGATAATTGTTTGCTTCACGCCGTTGTCGTGGCAACCGGGATTGTGGAACATAAGTTAGCAAAAAAACTCTAACCTGCACCAGCCCAAACTGGGTAAGCGCTCTGAAGACCGTACTTTAAAGAAACTTATAAGAATGGATCAGAAATGCCCTATGAGGTTGGACAAAGTTCGTCAGTTACAAGAATCGTGTAACTTTAAATGGGGCCAGTCATTTTCTGTTAATGATGTTTCAGTCATTCAGACTTTGCTTTCAGACTTTCAAATTAATGTGTGGTCCATTGAGGAATTCGGAAAAAATGTATTTTCCGGCCCTTATAAGGGATAAACAGATAAATTTGCTCTTGTATGGAGGCCATTTTGACGTGATCACAAAAATGGCTGCCTTCCTGAATACCAAATTTTACTGCGCCAAATGTAAGAAGGGTTTCCACGAGCCCCGGGCTACTCATAAATGTTCTGTCGGTTGCTGCTTCTGCCACTACGCCCAGTGTAAAAATATGCTTGAAACTCCGATTCCTGGTCGTCACCCCTTTTGTGACCGCTGCAATCGTTACTGGTATACAGAAGAATGTTATCAAAACCATTTCGTAGGGATTTGTGAAAGACTGAAACGGTGCCAGCAATGCTCTCGAGTTGTCAAGACTTCCAAAATAAACGATCACAACTGTGGCCTTTCATATTGTCCAACCTGCCAGATTTGGCAAGCAGAACCGCATAAATGTTATATGCAGCCAGTTAAACTAAAACCAAAAGAGCAGAAGGGTTCTGATGATATAGAATGCAATATAGAGGATTACGGCGAGGATATATCTTACCTGTCGGGAGACGAATCTGTTGATAAAAGGGCAGAGGAATGGAGACAACGAGTACAACAGGAAGACGAAATGTATGAAAACACATTGCGTCAAGATGAAAAATCATTGACACCTAAGAAGGAAACAAATACTTCGTTTTCGACTTCGAATGCATGATTTGCAAGGATGGAAAACATCAACCGAACTTGTGCGTCATCCAATCTATGGAGGAGAGAAGCCCCGGCAATGGATATTTTCTGGCATTTCCGCTGGATACGACTTTTGCAGTTGGATATTTAACACAACTGAAGTTCAAAACTCGACATTTATTGCCCATAATTTTGGTGGTTACGACGGTTTCTTTATACTGGAATACCTCCATGAAAATGCTATCAAGCCGAACGTTATTTATAGAGGTGGGCGCATACTCACACTCCATCTTCTAGGCTCCAACATTCGATTTATTGATTCCTTCAACTTCATACCCATGCCATTAG